>NC_069443.1:38390037-38560427 GCF_026875155.1 Cherax quadricarinatus | reverse complement strand
TTTTTTGGGTCGATGCTTGACCCGGGGGAAAAAACTCTTACGGGCTTTCTCTCCCCCCCCAAAAGTTGCAACTGTCTCTCATCCTTTTTCCTCTTCTTCTGTACCCCTTTTCTTCATACTGCTTTTAGCTCCCCGTCTTTCCCTTTTTCATCTTTTTTATCTTTAAATAATTTAAACTTGTTTCCCCCGGCTCTGATGACCATAGGATACAGAGTGATAGCATCTAAGTAAAAGGCTTATCAAAAAAATGACAAGACCTCTTTTCCTAGTGGTGAAGTGGTTCTGACCTTTTAAATTTCTAATTTGACTAATTGGAAAGGTTTTTAAACCCTTCCAGCACATTTCTAAATTTTTATGAGTTAATAATTTTGTTCAGACTGAGGAACTCCTTTCGCAGCGGTGACAGGTGAGATTACGGGTTTTTTCTCTAATTGATTTTTTTTTAAAAACTGCTTTTTTCAGATAATGAAATAAGTCTTTGAGTAATAAAAAATTTTTCCAACTTGGGGGTGGGCAATACTCCAAGCAGAGATCCGGGGGGGGGGCCCAGAAGAAAGGGGGTGAGCGCTCTTTTTTTAATCAATTATTTTATTAACAAAAAAATTTTTTTGAGATATTTTATAAAGAAATCTCACTAACAAGAATAAAATCTTTTGGAAAGCAAAATTTTCCATAATTCTTAGCTTCTCCTTTTTTATACTTTTAACAGTAACATTTTTTAAAAGATCGCTATTATAAATACCCTAGTATGACACTAAAACAAAAGAATAATAAAAAACTTTCGCAAATTTAATAGCAGATCATCTGTGTCCCCGATGATTTTTGACCGAAAACACTCCCACAAGAGCAAGTCGACCGATTCCCGGGTCCCCAGGGGGAGGGAGACCACCCCACAAGTGACAGTCCTCTTCCAAGGTCATTAAAAACTCTTTTTTGGGTTTCCCCCCCTCCCTGCTAAGCGAAGTTCACTTCGGGTAAAAAAAATTTTCTTTCAGATAGGAAGAGACTGAAAGGGGAGACGTTTCCTTTTCAGGGGAACCTCACATCATAGAGCAGTCAACTGCTTTAAAGATCACTTCTGCCGAATAAAATTTTAAATTTCCGGGCTCTCAAAAACACGACCCCAAAATTTATTTCTTCATCCTTTCGAAACAACATTTTACAGCATATTTTTGATTTTATCATGTTCATCAACGAGCACTTTTATGAAAATGCTCTTAGGATTTATGCCGAACTGACCTTATTTTGCGCAAACAGTCGCTATTTGGGGAGGGGATGACTCAGAGCATTATATAATTTTTCCCCCGCAACATTACACAGATGATACATCTCGGCCTTAGGGTTTCATGGGGGAGTCCCTTAGCACGCGATTAAAAACGAAATTTCATCGGCGAGGATCAGCTTCATACAGTTATAAAAAGGGGTTTTTCAAATTGTAATAAAAGAAGGATGCTGGATCCTGAGCTAATAGAATATCCCACATTTTTACGAGGGAAAAACAAAATTTTTAACCCGAGAGGAGTAAAAAATAGTGTTTTATTCAATGTCGGGCGGCCTTTTTCTGTCGTAGACTTGGGCTGGGGCTGGTATAAAATCAGAGATATTTATCTAGAGGATACCCTTTCAGAAATTTGTAATTACTCGCACTGACTATCCCTGCCAGGGGAAAATGACATCCACAAACTCGAGTCTGACAAAAAAAATATAAATATTTATTTTTTTGCTTAATTTTCCATAAAGGGGCCTATCATGTACTTTATGCGTCGGGGATAAAAATATTCACTGGTTGCCCCTGTTTTTGTTGGGGAAAGACTAGGTAGCTTTAAAAATAAAAACACTTCCAGAAATAATGAAATTTTCTCGAAAAAAAATCACGCAATAAGCACTTTGCAAATTTTTTAAGTGAATATGGGGACATTTGCAACTTAAAAACTTACTTCAATTCATGCGACAACCAAAAAAATTGTTTTTTCCCCTAGCTGAAGCTTTTGAAAATTTTAAAAAATATCACAAGGGCTACTTGCCCTCTCATACTGCCTTTGGGGTTTTAGAAGCTTACCTCGAAAATCGAAAGCCAGAGGGTAAAAACACTAACATGTAGCAATAGCTTAGGCTATATAGTGAAGACAAAAAAACACAAAATAGATAAAGTCCATCGGGGGTAAGTGTTTGATCATATTAGTAGATTTTCGCTTTAGGGGATTGGTTAAAGATAAACACCCCCTGTTACCCCTTCATAGACCAGGAGCGCAATACATTTTCCATACAGAAGAATGCAATTTCTGCTCAGGCTTTTCTTCCCAAAACCAAAAGGGTAGGCATCATACCATCTAATGCCTAAGGCTAATTATTTGGGGCCCTCTGCAAAAATTTTGCAATTTAAGGCAGAAAATTCGGGTAAATATTTGCCTGTTATTATTTAACCTATCATATGATATGCTTTGAAAATTTAAAAGAACTAATGTTAAAGCCCCAATCAATGTTTTAATGAAACAGGGATAAAAATTCCAAAAGGGAGAAATGGGAGCATACTTTCCGGATAGTCTAGCCTTTTTGTCCGCGGGTTTTTGGCTTTTTTGGCTCGGCGCACATAGCTTAAAAAACCCCTTGAAATTACAAGAGGCGAGATAATCACTACCCCCCGAAATTGGGGGAGTTTTTAACCGGCAAACAAGTGTTTCCTTATGAATATTGCAGCCCCCCAAAAAGGCTCGAAAGAAGCTTTACCCCCAAAAAAGTTTTCTACGTTCTCTTCAAAAGCATTTTAGCCAAGAAAATTTCGCATGCCATCGGGTTTTGGGGAAAACACTTGTAAAACTCTAGGAGACTATCCCTAGTATTTTCTCAGCTGTGTGTAGGGCTTCTGGCTGACATATTCCCCTTTGCATAGGAGATTATTATACAAATCTATAATCTAGATGTTGTTCACTATTTTTTCTTCCCCGGTTTTCCCCTATGATCTTTCTTAAAAACCATGGAGTGGAATTAGAATTAATTACTACAGGAGCTTTAAACATCATACAGTCTAATATAACAGGGGGTTTTCCCCACGCTGTTAGGACGTTTGCTCAACCAAAAACCATTCTTTTAAATCCCAATTTTATGAAAAAAAAACTTAGTAAGTAAATTTTTATATACGGGGTTTTTAATTCTCTTTATGGTTTTGCATGTAAGTAAATTTTTACTTACTGGATTTTAATTCTCTTATGGTTCTTGCGACTGAGGGCTCCCCTACGCAAACATTCGAAAACCTCACCCGCAGAAATGGTGAGTTTTCTGCAAAAGGTGGTCTTCTCCCGAAGAAACCCCAAGACTTAAAAGGTTTCTGGTTCTTTAAGACACTCAGGAAAAGCCCCAAATTAGCTTTGCTACACAGAACTTGCCACTATTCTCATACAAAAAAGATAACATTAATGATCTTTGATACACAAACAGTATTGGCAATCAGTAATCAAAACTCCCCGAAAAAAACTAAAATTTGTGGGGGGGCCATCTCCCCAAACGAAACTACCCAATATCATTGTCTTTTGCCGTTTTCTTGGAGATAGGTCAAAAAAATTGAGAAAAATTGTAGGCATATATGAATTCTCCAAGGGAAAAAATCTGGCGGGCTTTTTGAAACGAACGTGAGGGGAACGAAAAAGTAGCACTATAAAGACGTCACGATTATTTAAATTGTTTTCCAAAATTTTTATTTGGGAAGACATTGTTTAATCCATCAAAATTGCCAACAAACAACCATAACAAGCGGAACATTTTTGCCGGGCGGGAGTAAACACTATTTAAGAAAGCCAAAAGCTTTCAAAAACAAAGTAAATTTGGGTTCGACGGGGACCCAGCCATAAAACCCTTACCCTAATTAATGGCTACCAGATAAGAACTCGCCAAATTTGCTGTACCCTTTTGGTATATGATTCAAGAAAAATACCAAGACAAAATAAAACAATCATTCAGATCCGATAGTTCATCGTCTGTTTAGAGGGGACAAAAAAATCTGAGAAATGGTAAGGAACCCTTGAGGGAAAAGGGTAGACACATCTAATTTCCCCACAGATATCCTCTTACAATGACTAAGGAAGGATCTCTAACTTACTTAAAAAATGAGGTGGGGGGCCCCTTATTTCAGAAATAGCCGGGATTTAAAACCCAAAATGTATACATCCCGCTAGCAGATAATAACAACCACGCTGCGAAAGGATTCCCCAGTCTGAAACAACAATTATTAACCATAATAACTTTAGAATTGTCTGGAAGACGGTTTTAAAATACCCCTTTCCCAAAATTTGTCAAATTTAAAAATTTTAAAGTCAATACCACTACACCACTAGGAAACGAGGGGCTTAGCTCATTTGAGATAAGGCTTTTACTTAGATCCTATCACTCTGTATCCATGGGGCATCCCGATGCCGGAGAAACAAAGTTTTAAATTATTTAAAGAAAAAAGATGACAAAGTGGGGGAAAGACGAAGCGCTAATACAACTGAAGAAGGGAGTTCAGAAGAAAGGGGAAAAGAGATAGAGAAGTTGCAATCTTTGGGGGGGAAGAGAAAACCCCGAAGAGTTTTTTCCCCAGGGTCAAGCACGACGCGAGGGGAGGTAGATCTTCTGCCATGTCGTAGTTTCATGCTCTTAAAGCTAGGTTCGAGGGAGGGAGGGAAAAAAACAAAGTAATTTAACTAAATAAATAATTTGCCCAAGTGAGACTTTTTTTTTTTTCACCCTTTGAAAAATTTGGTTAAATTTTTCTTTTTCACACAGATGCCCCCGATGTACCCGGGGAGCGAGCGCAGCCGATAAACACACCGATGACCCGAAAGAAGCAGGCTGGTTTTCAACACTCCCTAGAACCCCAAAACCCCAATTATTAAATCGTACCCAGGCACCTAAACCTTTGTACTGCCTCCCACACGGGAAATAAACCTCTATCCCCTTTGGGGGATGCTGTGACCCCACCCATTATTAATCCCCTTTACAGTTCGGGCTAACTTCTTCCTTACCGCATTCTTTGAACCCGTCGGTGTTTGGGGAAAAAGAGGCACTTGCGTCAGGACCGGGGGGGGGGGGGAAATCCCCCCGGGGGTTGCAAGCTTGTCCCCCGTCACCTGAATCCTTTTACTGCCCCTCCCCCTATCAGAGTGATAGAGTTTGGGGAGCAGAAATGATCATTTTCACCTTCTTTACTTTTAATACACAGAAATAATCTCTCTATCCCCTTGGGGGGTGATTAAACATATTTAAACTGTACCCTGACAGCCCTGAGGTTATCAGACCCCCCATTAAACCCCATTCTTTCCACACTCTTATCTTGGAACTGCCCACCAGGGCCTGAAATACCTTTTCTACTTCTGTTCCTACTTTAATACTAGGAATAAGTCTCTCTATCCCCTTGGGGGGTGTTAAAAATATTTAAACTTGTACCCTGACACCCCAAGGTTTATGCGACCCCCATTATCAATTCTTTTCCATGGTCATTACCTGGAATCCGGCAGTGTTCCTAGACGAAAGGTTACATACTTCTTCCCCTCTCTCTCTTTCATCTTTGTAATTTTTGATAGGGGTAAACCTCGCCCGTACCATCCATTTATAATTATATTACCATATTTAAAATTTCCACACATACAGGAGGCTCGAGTGTGTTTTTGGTGGGGGATGTGTCCCTATTGGTGGGGTGGTCTGGGTTGATAGGGGTTTGGGGGTGTTCTTGAACTTGAGCACTTGGTTTTGTGTCTATTTTGGACTCTGACTTTTAGTGAATATTTGCTCTTCATAAGCAATAAGGGAAAAAATTTCGAGGAATTTTTGGTTGTGGTCTTACAAACCAGATATCAAACAAATGGCAAACATGGCAACTGTTTCAGAGGGGAAATATTTTGCGGTGATGGAAATGATGATAGCTTCCAGAAAACCTTAAAATTTAAAAAAAAGAAAAATGAAAAGGGCTAAGGTACGTATCCAGACTCACTTGACTCGTACACAATTAAACAAAAAAGTCCCTTTGGTGACAGAGGCTGCAAGAAATCTTTCTTCAAAGGAAGCATTGTTTAAGGAAAACTTTTCCCTACAACACCCCCCGCTGCCTCAAGTGTTCAAGGCTAATGGAACGTAAACAAACACCAACTCAAGGATCCAATTTTTGGAAAAACACACACAACTTTGTTTTGTGGAACAAATGCAGAACTGATAATGATCTTTAGTACCCTTAGGGGGATTTTAAGGCTCGACCTCCATCAACACTCCCCATTTTTAAAAAAAAAAGGGGTCGTATCATAATCTTTGGATACCCCTCTGCATGGACCCATCCCATTGTCATAAGTGAGCATACAAGCCTAAAAGACTTAAAAAAACCCCAAAAATTATTGCTATTGGGGGTGGGTCCTGTGCCCCTCTCCCGGAATACTGGGTGAGTTTACTTTTCCTAAAATCGAAGTGTCCCACCCCCTAAACTGGTGTTCAAATGCCAGCACTAGACCAATTATGACCTCTGTAACTTTTGACTACCCCCCACAGGATGGGTATGGGTCAAAATTTAAACATTTTAAACTAAACTAGGGCCATGTTGCAGTAACTGTGGATACTACATTTTTGGTGTGGTAAGTGTTCTGGAAACTTCCCCACTAGAGAATCCAGTGGCCCCCTAACAAAAAAATTTTAAGTGTATTAACTGTAAAGAAGTTTTGGGGTTTCAGTTTCCCCCCAAGGACGCTTTTTAAAACTCTGCACAAAATTCAATTTAAACCAGCAAATAATAAGCCCACCCGACGGAGAATACACTAGACCCCATATTCACTAAAAATGAGATCTGATAAGAAATTCACCATATCAAAAACTATACCAGATCACAAAATAATTGAGGTTTTTAGACATTTTTGCGAGGAGCCCCCCGACCGACAAAATAGACAGTCACGAGGGGGCATTCACCAAATTTAACTTAATAACAAAAACAAAGTGGGACCAAGTAAAAAACCCAATCCTAAAACCCATAAAGCTGGGGAAAATATACTAAGCAACACAGACCCAAACTTATGCCTAGAAAATTTAATCGGGGCACCGATGATCACAAGGCTTATTCCTCTAAGAAAAAGGGAGGATAGATGTAAAAAGAAAGAACACGCTCCCTTTAACGGGCGACGGAAAAGAAAACAGGGGCAAAAGAGGCAAATATCTGAAATGGCAGGGAGCACTGTAGAGAAATACAAGCATCGAATTTAAGCTAAAAGAATCCTTTGGATCGGGAAAATTTGCGGGAAGAACTAAAAGTTTAAAAATAAATCGAAAGAAACCCAAAGTATTTCTTCTCCTATCCAAATCAAAATCGAAAAACAACGCCCAGTTTTGGGGCCCCCCTACAAAAACAAGATGGGTCCACACAGATGACAAAAGGAAATGATGAGCTACTCAAGCCCAATAGACTCATTTTTTTAGAAAGCCCCTAACCGACTGAGAGTCGAAGATAAAAATAATTTTTTATGAGAGAGCCCACAAAATTTGATTAACAAAAAAGCCTATCCGATGTTATCCACCCCAAATGATTTCAACGGCGATAAAGGGACTGCCCATGCACTCCCCCAGGCCAGACTGGAAAAAAATTTTTTAAAAATCCAAAACAATGGCAATATAAACCAAAATGCATAAAGGGACCCTTTTATTACTACGTTTCGCCCCACAGTGGCTTTTTAAAGGATTGAAAAAGCCCACTGTGTGGGCGAAACGAGTCAAAAAAGGGATCACTTTATACGCTTTGGTTTATATGCCAGGGCCAACTATGGAACCGTGTTCACAAAACTTTCAAGAAGCCCCTATCACGAGCCTTTTTCCACCTATGGAGAGGAAGCATGGACACGGGGGGGCGTCCCTCAGTTACTAAAAACAACAGCATAGCCCCCCTCCCCAAGGGGGCAGTAAAACAACAGCAAAGAATACAGACCAAAGCACAACATCCCCTATCATAAAAATCTTTGAAAGGGTCCAAAAACAAGATCACCACCCATCTAGAAACCCACATTACACAACCCAGGGCAACATGGGTTTAGAACGGGGTCCTCCGTCTGCCCCAACTACTGGATCACAAAGACAAGGTCCAAAATGCACTAGAAGAAAAAAGAATGCAGATTAATATACAATTTTGCAAAAGCCTTCACAAGTGTGACCAGGGCGCAATAGCGCACAAAATGGCGCTAAAGGAATAACGGGAAAAAGTCGGTCGATGGATAAAATTTTTTTCCTCCTAACAGAACACGAGGTAGTCGCAACAGAGTAAAGTCCAGGCACTACGTAAAACTCTGTTCCACGGGCACAGACTACTCCCTCTTTTCCCTCTCCTCATACCGACATAGCAAGGATTCGCCCAGCACCGTGTTTCCTTTCAGATAAACCCCAATCTGCATGACAGTGTCTTCCATTGCAGACACGCAACTCCAGGGGGCATAAACCCAAATCTTTCATGGGCGGGGAAAAAAACAATATGAAGTTAAACCCGATGAGAAATTTAAATTTACTCAGATAGGTTTAAACATGAGGAAATTAAATTTTCATCGGTACAAAAAAAAAACGGGCCAAAAAAAAATAGAGCGAAACACCAACGTAAAAACCCTGGGAGTGATTAGTCGGAGGATCACCTTCAAGGACCAAACATTGATCAATCACACGCTGTAAAAATAATGGAACCTTCAAAACCCCCAAGGCAACCCAGTACACCTTCGGGGTCCCCTTTCTTTATAAAATACGCACCAACAGCCCTTTCAAGGCTGAAATTCCCGACCTAAAAAATGTCAGAAAAATTTTACGGCGCCAAAAACGGAGATAAAAAAACCTCATATTGGGAGCGCTTGAGGTTCCTAAACCTTATTCCCCCTTTGAACCAGGGGGGGAAAGATACATATTATATACACCTGAAAATCCTAGAGGACTATACCGAACTTGCCACAAAATACCCCTAAAAACAAAAATTGGCAAAACGTGACCACCCCCCCCAATAAAACAGGGTGTCACTACACGTTAAAGCCATACAATAAGTGTCAGGGGCCCGGAACGGGTTCAACTCCCTCCCAGCACAATAGGGGATTTACCAACAGACCCCGGCATTTTCAAGCTGGCATGACAACCCCTAAAAGTCATTCCGGATCACCGGGGGGCGTGGTCGTATGTTGGGTTTTGCGTGCGCCAGCACAACACCCCGGGTTGATCAGTCTGATCCACCAGGAGGGGCCTGGTCTCAGACCGGGGCCGCGGGGGCTTTGACCCCCGAACTCCTCCAGGTAAACTCCAGGTAAACACACACCACTGTGGAGGGGGGCTAGCCATCCCTGTACACATAGGGAACTACTGGTCTGCCACTCGATACCTAGGGCACACCTAATATGGGGATGGTTTGTCATTTCTTCCAATACACACAACTAACAACAGTCAGACGGACCCAACAGGTAACCCCCCTGGAAAGGGGGGAATGATCAGATCACAGACCTCCCTGCAATAAATGAGAAACAAGAACCTAATTAACCATGGACCTGTTAAGGGAAGGTGTTAAAGAAAGCACTAACCCAGAAGTGCCATCCTCCGGAGAGGCATTGGATTCCCTGACCTTCCTCAATTAAAAAAAATTTCCAGAAAAAAATGAGCATCTTGAACAGATCCTGACAAGAAAAAATATGTGTAATCAGGATGAGCTTTTGGGGCATGGTGGATGTAAAAGTGCAGCAATTCTCCGTTCAGCTTCCAAAATTTTGTGAGAAAGAACCCCATACTCTTCCTTCAAAATTGCCTTTAATGGCTGCCAAGATGCCAAAAAAATGCTTTTTATTATTATTTTATAATAAAGGGGAAAAGCGCTAAACCCGGGGGTTATACGGGCCCCTGGGGGGGGATGGGGAAGGCATTCAGGCTTAATTCGGGGAACTGGAGCAAAGACCAAATTCCCTAAATCAGACCCCCCTCACCAACATAAAGGAACCTTCCTTGGGGGGGAAAAGAAAATGCTTAAAAAAAGGTCCTGAAGAAAAGACGTAAAACTAGCATTGCTTTTTAAGTGTCTGCACACTGTAGCCAAAGTAATGTTTTTACCATTTATAGCAACAGATTGTAATAACTCACTACAATGGATACATTACAAATCTTTTTCATGGAACTTGCCCCATCAGGAAAAGCGGTTGCCTGACTTACATCATATTAGTGCAACCAAGAATATTGATGTCATCGTTTGCAGGAATTAGATTAAAAGGGGAGCACCCCCACCAAATTTGCCTGGATAGCAGCTTATAACTAAGGTAAAAACCAATGTTTGTGATTATTCAAAAAGAATTTTTCCACATTCACTCCTTTTTTGCAGAGTCGAGTTAACATGCGTATCATGGTGTCAAGTAATGCAGGCGTTTTTTCCATAAACACTTTTAGTCTCTATGCCCCAGCGAACCACTTCGACCTATGTTTTTAAACAACGCATCAATAGTGAACCTACCATCATTCTTGGAGTTTTTAATGCCAGACATAAGAATATTGGGGGGTCTTTAACAAACCCCCAATGGAACAAAACTAGGAGATGCAAAATAGCATATAATTTTCAAATTTGTGGGCTTTTAAGCCTACTCACATATTGGTGGCATCTAGATCTATGTTTTGGGGTTTTAAATAAATCATATCGAGCATGACTCGTCTAGTTGATGATCTTCTATCTGATCACTTCCCAAACAACAACTGTCAATTTTGATCACAACCCAGCAATAAAGGGAAAAAAATACGAAAAGGAAAAACTTTTTTCTAAAACCAGAACACAGAGAAAACTTTATTAACCACTTGGATCAATCGTAAAAAATTACGACCCCATTGGCACACAAAAATTTAATGATGTTTTAATTACCACTTTTGAAGTGTTCTCACAGACAAGTGGGCGGGAATAGAAAAAAAGACCCTCCACATAAATAACAAAAAAATCAATGTAAATACTATAACATCCACATACGCAACTAAGAATCTACTAGGGGGATGGTAAAGCTACCGTGAATTAGAACCCCAGACCTCTCAGAACGTTTAAGCTGCACAACAAATGCAAGGAAAAGAAAGGAAAAAACTTAGGAAAAAGGAATGGGAACTTTGTTAGTTGAAAAAAATAGGTCCCCCCCTTTGAGTTTGGCTTGGAAAGGTATAAATAAAATAACCAGGAAAAAGACTGGCAAAATTTTCTCAACCCTTTCCCCCTTTAAAAACAATACCCAAAAAAGATGGGGCCAAAAAATCCAGGATGAAAGCCTTTCCATCTCATATTAGAAAAAAATTAGAGAGTACTTTTTGAAAAATGTTGAAAAATGATTAATTTTATGAGCCAAAAAAATTGAGAGAGTGATTTTCCCCTTTTCCGAGTATGAATTGATAATCATTAACCAAAGGCGATCAACTGCTCCTGGAGAGGATGGTTAACCTATATATTCCAGAACCCCCAAGGCACGTCCGATAACCCTTTTTTGGGCCCGTAACTCTTCTTTTAGGGCGTTTTTTCCTACTTCCTACCAATAGTTCATTGTGCCTATCCCTAAGCCCCAACAGCCTGATACATTTAGGCCGATTCCTTAACAGTTTCTTTGTAAAACTTTTTAAAAATATTCTTAAAAAAACTGTAGATGAAAATGAAATACCATTCTTAAGAAGTTAGAATTTTAATCGACAGGGTCATAATACTTCCTCTAAAACAAAGATATTAACAAGCAAACGACATCCCCCCCCCCATCTATTTGCGGGGGAAATCATTTGCTACGTTTAAAAATTACAGATATCTTGGTGTAATGAACACTTTAACAAATCCCCTATACCCCAACTAAACAAAAATGAAAGCTAGGGTAAATGCCTCAAAGCTTTGCGGCTACAATCCCAAATGGTGCTAATGTGAGAATCGTGAGAATGATGTAAAAATAGCCTATGTTAGGGCCTTAATTGATTATGCTGCTCCCCTGTTTTAATTAGCTAGAGAAATTTTTCTCCCACCTTGGGGTTAAGCAAAAAAGAAGCTCTCAGGGTTATTCTTGGGTGTCCAGATCTACAAAAAGTTCTTTAAAATGGGGAAAGGGGCTTGGTTTTTTTCTAGTATCAGTGATAGGATTTTGAAATTTAAAACGTACTCGGGATTAGAATGTTGAAACCCAACAGACACTGTCACAGTAATCTTACCAAGTGTCTAGAGGTAAATACACCATATCTAAAGGATTGTGAAAACGTGCAATTGCATTAAGTTTTATAAACCCACATAACTGTATCACTGTAGGCCAACAAAGAGCATTTCACCCCCTCCAGGAAGATTGGGTTTATTTTAAATCAAACCACAAGTCCCTCCCCCCGAAGCCCCCATTGTAGTAAATTTTCCCTTCCTTAAATCTCTTGTTTTGAACAACTGCTCAAGAAAAATTTTTTTCCCCCAGCCCAGTAATAAGTTATCACAATTTTATACACTGATGGATCTAAAAGGATCTTTGGCAGGGGTGCACTGCTCTTTTTGCCACCTCCTGTTAAGAACGATAAAAATTTGTTGAGTTAGGCAAAAGAATTTAAAAGTGGGCGTCTAACGCAAACTGAAATTTTTTGCAATCCTAATGGGGCCCAAAGAAAATATGAAATGACTTTACTCTATCATCATTACTGATTCTATTCATCATTGAAAAGGGTCTGACCATATAAAGACTCCAACAAAAATGCTCATTGGGGGAACCAGGTAAGATACTCAAAAACAGGGACAAAGGAATTAATGTACAATTGCTATTGTTCCCCTACACATGGATTACTCCTTTATGATAAGTTGATATTTAGCCAAGAAGAGTAAACCCGAAGGAGAATGAGAATATAACTTTGGTATAACGTGTCTAGCATTAGGAATAATATTAGGAAGAATAAAAAATGAAAATGATTTTTATTGAATGCATTAGAAGCCGATAGATCTATAACCCCCTATGATAACATGAACGTAGATAAGTATTTTATGGAGCAAATTGCAATGTGAACAGACGATGATGTTGTAGTGGCCAGGCTTAGGCTTGATTACAAAGTACTTCTGGAGTTTTGGGGGAACACACAGATATGACAAAAATAAATGTAAATTATGTGATCAGGGATAGGTCATCTCTTGAACACTATGTGCTTAATTATCCACTTAGAGGAATACAGAGACAGACAGGGAATAACCTATGTGACATGTCAAGATACTTATTAATGAAAAAAAAATACCAGAATACTAAAAATTTCCCCAAATTTGCTTTTTAACAGATAATGAACTAAGATATGTAGACATAAATCCATAAAGTATTCCTGTTAACCCTTTGGGGCCATTCCTACCTTTTGTGTATCCATAGCTCTGCGCTAACCCTCCACAGGATGGAATGGGGGCACAATAAACTAGCCACTTTGGTGGCAAAATTTCCCAAACTATTAATCCACAAAGGGGGGAGTAAAGCAACAGCAAAAACTAAACCCCTAGCACTAACATCCCATACAAAAAAAATCTTGAAAGGGTCCTAAGAAGCAAGATCACCCCCCATCTAGAAACCCTCAGTTTCACAACCCAGGGCAACATGGGTTTAAACAGGCGCCCTGTCTGTCTCAACACTGGATCCTACGAAAAATCCTAAATGCACTAGAAAACAAAAAGAATGCAGAGTAATATAAATTTAAAAACTTTGCAAAAGCCTTTGACAAGTGTGACCATGGCGAAAAGGCACAAAATGCGTGCTGAAGGGAAAAACAGGAAAAAATCGGTCGATGGATCATAATTTCCCCCACTAACAGAAAAAACAGAGAGTATCTCAACAGGTAAAGCCAAGGCAGCTACGGGTGAAAAGCCCTTTTTCCCAAGGCCCATACTTTACCCCATCTTGTTTTCCCCATCCCCATATCCGACTAGAAAAGATGTCGCCCCAGCACCATGTCTTCCTTTATATGACACCCAATTGCATGACAGTGTCTTCCATTGCAGACACTGCAAGGCTCCGGGGGACATCACCAAATCTTTCATGGGCTGCAAAAACAATATGATTTTCAACGATGAGAAATTTCTTTACTCGATTGGTAAACACGGGGAAATTAAATCTTCTCAAGTAAAAAACCAAATTTCGGCCAAAAAATAGAGCGAAAACCAACGTCAAAGCCTGGAGTGTTCATGTGGGAGGATCTCCCCCTTAAGGGCCCAAACATTGTATAAATTCACGGCTAGAAAAATCAGGATGGAAAAAATGAAACCTTCAAAATAGGGAGGCCAAGCCATGATGACACTTTTTCGGGTCACTTTTTCTATCTAGGCGGAATATTGCTGCACACAACATACCTTTCAAGGCAGGTGAAATTGCTGCCCTAAAAATGTACAGAGAAAACCTTCCCCGGCGCGCATAAAACGGAGAAAAAACACCTCCATTACTGGAGCGCTTGAGGTTCCTAAACCTGTATTCCCTGAACCAGGCGGGAGAGATCATGATTATAACACTGGAAAATCCTAGAGGGGGTATCCGAACTTCACAGAAAATCATCACTACGAAACAAAAGACTTGGCAGACGATGAACACCCCCCAATGAAAACAGGGGGGTCACTAGCACGTTAAAGACCAAACAATAAGTGTCAGGGGGCCCGAGACTGTTCAACTGCCTCCCACATACATAAAGGGGGATTACCAATAGACCCCTGGAGTCTTCAAGCGGACGGAAAAGCACCAAAGTCGGTCCCTGACCAGCCCGGGGTGTGGGGTGTACTTTGGTTTGCGTGCAGCCAGCAGCAACAGCCTTTGATCAGGCCTGACCACCAGGAGGCCCGGTCACAGACCGGGCCGCGGGGGCGTTGACCCCCGGGAAACCCCTCCCCGGGAAAATCCAGGTGTGGGGAGTACTGGTTTTTGTAAGTCAAGACAGGTTGTACTGTCATATTTTTATTTGTAAATTACACTGCAACCTTACTTTTTTGTTTGGTTTCTTTATTATAATTTCCCCGTTTATGTACATTCGTATGAAGGATTAATAACATATAGGTGACAAAGTAAAAATTAATGCATATTGTAGGTTTAGTGCTCCTCTTTGTTTATATTGATAATAATGCATATTGTAAGCATTTTTGCTGATATAATGTAGTCTTGTGTAATTTTGGTCTTAACACAGATGCATTCAAATTCAAATTCAAATTCAAAGTTTATTCTCTATAAGGATTACAATGCTGAGTTTACAGAAATTTGGTTATTGTGGGTTTACATGTAGTAAAAAGTGATTACAAGTGTCCCCATAAACGCTTAGATGGCTAGGCATTTCGGCAACTTGTTTTATTTTTAAAATTGTAAAATTACCAAATTATGAGGGAGTTGGTATTATGGCTAAGTGACTAAATATAGTTTGTGAGTTTAGGGAATGTAAATGCATTGTTTTGGACAGACATGTTTCCGTATTGGAGTACACAGGGTTTTTATTTTAAGATTGAGATTAAAATTTCTGTTTTTGGTCAAATGAATCAGTGATGTGAGGTGAACCACCAGGGGGATTCGTGTAGTTATTGACAGGTGTATCAGGGAGATAAGATGTTTTCAATGGAGTTTTGAAGGTGATGAATGTTCTCCCGTTCTAATTCTCAGGTAGGGTATTCCCAGACTTTAGGGCCTTTGACAACATTGAATTTTTGTAAAGGGTTTTAGTCGGACCGGGGGAAATTCATGCGATTTTTGTGTCTGGTGTTATGCCTTGGGTTATGTCACAACTATCAAGAAAGCGTTTTGGGGTCAAGGTTGATATTGATTTAAGGCCCTGTAATGTAGATTGCACAGTAGTAAGTGGGGATTACTGAACGGGGAGAAATGTAGGTCATAAGAGGGGGGGGGGGTGTTCCCCGGGGAGGGGATTTAGTGAATTTTTTATGAAAGCTTTTTGTTGGGTTTTATTGGCTTTAGGTTTTTGCTGCAGTTGATCCCCAAGCACAAAAGCATAGGTGAGGTAGGGATAAAAATGAGTGGTAAAAGTGTGGAAGGGCTTTTGCGGCACGTTTCTATCTTGGAGAGGACCCCCAAAAATTTTGGATATTTTTTTTTGGTTATATGCGGTTTGGGTGCTGAAATTCAGGTTGTTGTCGAGGTAAAACCCCTAGGAATTTCCCCCCCATTTTTCGGTAATTAGAGTGTTGTAAATTTTAATGTTAATTTGTCATCTCCTGCTCTGCACCAAACATAATATATAGGTTTTGTCAGGTTAAGCATAATTTATTGGCTTTCCCAAGTCGATATTTGATCACTCCTCATTTCACAGGGGTGTTGAGGGTGGGAAATTAGGGTGAGAGATGAAAAAGTCGTTCGTCACAAAGAGAATGGGTTTAGGTGTTGGGGGCGTTTTGGAAGGTCATTGATGTATATAGGGAAAAGAGGGGACCAAAGGGAAATTCCCTCGGAACTCCGTATCAAGTGGGCCGGGTTTCTGAGCTGTGTCTTTAATGGTGACAACTGATACCTATATAATGTAGATTTGAAATAACAACCTGGCCCCTTATACCGTAATGATCAAGTTTGTGGAGTTTGGATTCGGGGGTCTCTGTGTCAAAAACTTTTCTTTTGGGCAAAAAAAAATTCCAGGGTATTCTTATTTTTTCCCAAAGCTGTGTAAAGCAGATTAGCATTTTTTATGATTGCTCTTATGCTTTTATTTTTCCTGAATCCAAAATTTGGGAGGGGTTTTAGTATGTTTTGGGGCCGATAAATGAATACAGTCTCCTGTCACTATTTCTCAAAGATTTTGGGGTAGCAAAGGTAAGTTAGATATTGGGCCTTTTGTTGTTTAAAGTCTGTGGGGGACCACCCTTTTTGTATTGGTGTAAACCCCACCCTCTTTGGGATTTCGGAAGGTGCTGTCTCTGGACTTGTTAAAAAGGGAATGAAACAGCTGCGAAAGGCATGGGACCTCGCTTTACAGTAATGGTGGGGCATAGAAGATTCCCCCCAATTTTTTAAGTGCTTTATAATCTCGGTGACTTCCGTGGGCTCAGTTTGGGGCAAGATAGAAGGAATTAGGGAAATTCCCATTAGGTATGTCCCAGCATGGTATTGGTTTGTGGATTTTATGGCGAGATTACGATCCTATGGTTGAGAGAAGTCGTTTTTTTCTTGTTAGCTGTGTCCAGTGGGATGTTTGGTGTGTTTCATTTAGGTTTAGTGTGGGACATATTCTTTTTTTTATCAGTTTGTGGGTCCGCTTGAATCTGAGTAGAGTGTTTTTCCAGGTCTTTTTTATATCTCCTCTAGTGTCTGTGAATTATGGAGTGTAGTATAGTTGTTTGGCTTCTTTATTACTATTTGTGAGAGTGATGAATAGTGTTTAAGAATATCCTTTGGTTATTAAACCTTGTCTATTATTGCTTTACATATTGGTGTTTCTTTGTCAACGATTCAGAATGGTGATGTCTGGTTATGCCAAAAGGGCAACCAATCCGTATGTTTGTGATCTGTTTTGGTTTGATAGGGACAATGTTTGTTGTATAGTCTAAGAGAATTTGTTAAGAAATAAATGGTCTGTCCAGTCATCATATACATTGGCTTGGAGGATATTCTGTTCAGGGCCCATCAACAATTATCTAGGTCAGCTGTGAACTTCCTTATGAGACCTCATCATGGGATTCTAAATGAGGACCTTTGTTGTATTCAAGTGGTGGTTTACTAATGGTTTGTGTCAGGAGGGAAGGTAGGGTTGTTGTCTGTTAGTGCAATCTGTGATTATCTCTGATTTGTAAGGGGGGCTAGGTATATGGTCCATATGTTTGGTCTATTATGGTTGGCATGGGGATATAATGCTGAGTCATTGTTTCGTATCGCTCTTGGGCCGTACGGACAGGGATCTGCGCCAGTTAGGCTTCCATGACTCTGTTTGTTGCCTCCACAGTTTCCTCAGTGCGCAATCACAATGCGGGAAGGTGCCACGTGTGGCGAGTCAACACCGTATGCCTTCAATTTTGTAGTGGACAGCTACATTCAACATAGAATACACAATCTACTGATTACTGCGAGAATCCGAGGTACATATTGGTATCAATAATGAAGATCTTTATGGTGTCTCTTTGAACGGCATTTCGAGGCTTTTTGCAAATTCAGAACAAAATTGTACATACGATATGATAAATATGGTGCCACTTCTCTGGATGTGATCAAAAACCGTTAATCCTTGTGTCACTGTTCGTCCTTCACGACGTCTCCCGTTTTTCCACGCCTGGATCAAGGTACGAAACGTTCCTGTTGAGGCGGACGACGAGTGATTTGTGGAATGTTTTTTGCACGCTATGGCACGGTTCATGATTGGGCAAACTATGTGACAGTGTGGCTGTTGGCCTCTAGTGTGGTATGCTGGAGGGGTCTTTTATCTTCCCTGAAATATGTTCCCTCAGCACCTATTTCCATCGTTTATGTGTTATGGAGGACTTTCGTACGCAAGTGTACGTTTACGTACTCAGGACAAAGTTGTCGTACTTGCAGCTTATGTGGGATATTGTATGACCATTATGGCGGCGCCCAATGTCCCTACAGACATGATAAAACGACGGAGTAAGGCGGGTTGGATGTTTCTACAGAGCAGCGATCATATGTGCTGCTACACAACACACTTATTGCCTGTAATATCGTGGAGTGAGGAGGTATGGGTGAGGTTGAAGAATCGCCGTGTATGTCTAACCCTCTTGGTGAGTGGTGGACGTGGGCGTGGTATCGGCGACGACAGAGGATGATATCTGTTCGTTATCTCAAGGTTGACGTGGAGCAATCTATTCAAGAAGTTCTGAACTGTTTTATGGATGCTTCCACTTTCTGAGGGGCTTCACGGTGGTTTTAGAGATGTAAGTGTGAAGGAGAAGGACGGGGGGCATCCGCCGTGGATATTGCTGAACTTCAGGTTGTGGTCGTGGAAGTTCTTAGAAAACAACAGTTATGAAGATGAGATGGATACTGGCGCAGGTTCTGTAAGTGATGTGGCGGTGATATCTGACTTCTTAAGATGTTTTGACACCAGGACAAACGGTCGGGGAAAGAAAGCCTGGTGCGATGTGACCCGTAGAGGACAAGGGCCAATCTACATGTGTTCAGCATGTCAAGGAGAACGACAGGGGGTGGGGGGAGATGTGGCGATATAACGCAAGGGAACAGAATGTCATAGGTATCCAAGGGTAAACCTCCAATGAAAAATTCAGAGTGTCTTACTTTAAATATAAATGGGTTACGGTTGTTAAAAAACTTAAGTATTTGGAGGTTTTGTTAAAAAATTATGTACCCGATGTTGTATTTTACAAGAACACAATTATAAATCTTGTTAGGCGTATTGCTGATTCTGAATTTATTTTGTACTTGTGGCTGTTCTATAGACTGAAAGGTGGTGTAGCAGTGTTAGTTAAAGAGGCTGCCTGTTTTCTTGCAAACATATGAGGTGGAGAGGAGAGGAGGGGAGGGGTTGATAGGGTTTATGGGGTTGTGTGGTTTGTGTGGGGTTACGGGTGGCCTTCCTGGGGGTGTACGGACCAGTGGAAGGTGACAGCGTGTAAAAAATGCTTTCTTGTTTGAGGCGGAACGAGAGTGATTTGAGAATGTTGTTGTTGCACGCTATTGCACGGTTCATTATGGTCAATATGGGACGGTGGCATGATGGTCCTCTATGGTCCTAGGAGGAATTGGTAAAGCAGTCCGTGAATGTAGGAACCCCACGCCTGCACCAGACCGTTTCACGCTGCACTCACAAAGCAAGGAATTAGAAAGGAAGAATTAGGCAAGACCGAATGGGATAATCAGTTTGTTTAGTTGATTAAATATGTTCCACCCTTAGAGTTTGGCTTGGCAAGGTTTTTTCCCCCCCCCCCCAAAATTCTACCTAAAATAAACAGGAAAAAGAATGGCAATGTTGCTCAACCCTTTCTCTTTTTGAAAAAAGCAAATGAACTCCTAATGACTGGTCCAAAAACATCCCGCCCTGAAAGCTTCCATCTCTATTAGAAAAAATTTAGAGCAGTACTTCTGAAGAATTGTTGAAACTGATTAATTTTATGAGCCAAAAATATTGATGAGAGTGATTGCCTCTTTACCGAGTATGAATTAGATAAGCTTAATAAAAGGTTCGATCAACTGCTCTGGAGAGGAATGGTATAACTATGTATTTCTCAGATACCCCTAAGCACGTGGCTGATAACCTTTGTTGGGCACTGTATAAGCTCAGTTACTTTGTAGGGCGTTGTCTTCTACTTCCTGGACCATTAGTTTTGTTCTTTTTTTATATTTATTTTTTCCTTTTATCAATCTATTTACTTTTTTTCTCATTGTGCTATCCCTAAGCCCACAGCTGTTACATTTAGTGCCGATCTCCTTAAAAGTTGTCTGGTAGTAATCTTTTGAAAGTATGATGCTTACAGGGACTGTACTACAGAATCAGAGTTCAACTTTTCCCCTACCTCTATAGGTTTCTTTGAAGGTAAAGTGTGCAGTGAACTGTATTTCCACCTTTCTCACTGCACATACCTATACTAGTTTTACCACTTTTCTTGATCTAAATCTGATTGGTTATTGCGAAACTGTGAAAACCGTTTTATCCTACATGACTACCAAAACGGAATATGGTGGTAGCTTACTGCTGCTGGATAATAGTGATACCTGTCAAATAGGAGTATCCTCTGTCCTTTACCAAAGGCTTTGGAAGAGATTCTAAAGAATAATTATCTATAGTACTCCGCAGGGAGGAGTTCTTAGTCCCATGCTATTAATATTCTGGAATTAGCTCTCCTAAATGCTCTACCTGACCTCACCTAAACATATATGCTTTAAGCTATGCTGATGATATCATGATCCATACAACAGGGCTACGAAGATGAATACCATTCTTAATGAAGTAAGCAATTTGTAATCAGACTAGGCTCAATTAATGTCCTCTCTAAAACCTTAAGATATTAACAAGCAATCGACATCCCCACCATCTATTTGCAGGGTGAAATCATTAGCTCGTTAAAACTTACAGATTGATTTGGTGTTGATGTACCCTTTAACAAATCCACTATACCACAACTAAACAAGAAATGCTAAAGCTAGGCTAAAATGCGTCTCAAAGCTCGGTTGCTGGCTTACAATCCCAATATGTGCAATGTGAGAATCGTGAGAATGATGTAATAGCTTATGATTTGGTCCTTAATTGATTATGCTGCTCCCTTGTTGTTATTAGCTAGAGAAAGTTCTCTCGACCTTGGAGTTAATTGCAAAAATGGAAGCTCTCAGGCTTATTCTTAGGCTGTCCCAGATTACAAAAGTTCTTAAACATGAGGAATGGAGCTTTGTGTTATTTCTAGTATCAGTGATAGGATTGTGAAATTGAACACTGTACTCGGTATTAGAATGTTGAGAAGAAACCGACGCAGACTTGTCACAGGGAATCTTCCAGTGTCTAGGGGGGGGCAGGTAAATTACACACAGATTAAATGGATTGTGAAACGTGCATTGCATTAAGTGTTATAACCTGCATGACTGTATATGTAGGCAAACAAGAGCATTTTCACCCTCCATGGAAGATGTGTTATTTAATTTCACATACCTACAAGTACCTCCCAAGAAGCTCATTGCTTAGTAATCCCTTTCCTAAATCTCTTGTTTAGAGCAACTGCTCAAGAAGACATTTTCTCACTAGCTGGTTGTAACAAGTTATCACAAGTTCTATACCTGATGGAATCTAAACAGGAGTCTTTGGCAGGGCTGTGATATGCTCTTGTTGCCACCTCCCTAGTTAAGAACGATTAATAAATTTGTTTGAGTTAGGCATAAAGAATTAACAACTGGGCCGTCTTACACTGCAACTGAATTGTCTTGCAATCCTAATGGCGCTTAAGCTAACCTATGAACCCACTGTTGCTTGTCTATATCATCATTACTGATTCTATGTCATCAGTGAAGGCTCTTGGTTTGTATAATGACTCCAACTAACATGATCATTGGGGAAGCCAGGTATAGATACTCAAACATTAGGGACAAAGGAATTAATGTACAATTGCTTTGGATCCCATAACACATTGGATTATCCTTCATGATAAAGATGTAGGTTAGCAAGAAGAGTATCGAGAAGGAGATTTGTAGGATATAACTTTGGTATAACTGTGTCTAGCTTTAGGAATATATTAGGGAGAGAAGTATAAATAATGAAAATGTTTGTGATAGGATGCAGTTTTTAGAAGCTGAGTAGATCTATAACCCAACTATGATAACATGAACGTTAGATTAAGTATGTTTAGGAGCAACTTGCAATGTGAACTGACTGAATGATGTTGTGGTGGCCAGGCTTAGGCTTTGTTACAAGTACTTCTGGCAGTTTGGGAGGACACACAGATGATGATCAAGAACTAAGTAAATTATAGTGATATCTGGCATTTTATGGTCTCTCTCTTGAACCACTATGGGCTTAATTGTCACTCATTGGAGGATTACAGAGGACAGACAGTTTATAAACCTTATGTGACTGTTGTCAAGATTATCTTATTAATGAAAATAAGATACCAGTTATAACTAAGCAAATTTTCTAAAATTTGCTTGTAACCAGTAAGTGGAACTATAATATTGTAGATATAAATCTCATATCGTATTCTGTTAACCCTTTGGGGCTAGTTCTATGGCCTTTTGTGTTATGTCCATATGCTCTCGGGCTACCGTCCACAGGATGGATATGGGGTGCACAATAAGATAGCCACTTCGGTGGCAAAAAATCTAAAATTTGTTGGTGATACCATTTAAGATCACTGCCAGTCTCCGATTATGGGGGGTGAATTGGAATTGCATTGTGTGCAAGGATTGTCCGACCGAGAGGGAGAAGGTTTTTTTTCAGGATATTTAGGGGACCTTTTGCGGTTGTGTTAATGTTCCGGAATGTGGGGGGGGGATGAGGTGGGTGGGGTCATGCATACGTTCGTTAGAAGGGGAGTATTGCGGTAGACTGGTCGCATATACGTTTCTAGAGGTGTCAGCGTCAGGAGTGTTTGTGTGCTAATGTGTGAGCGTTGCCGATCTCCGAGGTGTTTTGGTGGATGTTGACTGGGTTAGGATTACGAAGGTGGTTACAGGAGGTTTTCGGAAGTGAATGTGGGTTTAATGCACGCAAAAGATGGTGTGAGGTAATATTTTGTGTGAGTGCTTTGGAGAGGATGGTGGGCTGAATTGCAGGAGGGAATTGATTTAGTCGAATGGTGGGATACTGTCGGTAAGGTGAGTGGGATTTTTATCAGCAGCAAGGTGAAAGACGACAAGAGGAAATGCAGTATGGGGCTCTTGAAAACTTTCTTGAAAATCAACTGCAAGCATGTTATACAAAGGGAGTTTGGGGAGTGTATCCGGTGGTGAAATTTGAAATTTAAATCGCGCTTAATTAGAGACGCTTTCACAATGTCGTCTATTGATGCGGCGCGGTATAGCAAGTGGAATTGATGAGGGGGTTTTATGGGTGTGACGACCTTCGGCGTTTGTCTTGACGCGAGCCGGGCAGACGCCGCGTAAGGCGACAGAATTATGGGATTAGGGTTTCAGGAGTCATTGGGAGACTTTAGTAGGGGCAGGTCCTTCGGTTAACGGAGGTTATGAATACCTTTTGTAGACGCATGGTATGAATTGCAATACAGAAAAATGCTGGGATTTTAAGGGGGGCGTGGGAGACAGGGGTGATATTGGTACGTTGTAATATAGAGTACATGGACAGGTTGGCTTTGAATGGACCTATAAGTGAGAAGAGATTAGGTTGGCTGTGGGAGGGTAGAGTGTAGGGAAGTCGCCGGGGATTGACGGTAGCCTTGTGATTTTTACGCAAGGACAATTGGGATTGTATTCGCGATTTTTTGGTTGTATATTATTTAATGCCATGATAAAGTAGTGGGCATTATGGGACAGCAACAAAGATAGGGGTAGTTTTAAGTTTTCGTTCTAGTCCGAAAAAATAATCTGGGTAATTATTTACTAATTATAGGACAATTTCATTTAAATGTGTGGCGACTATAAAATATTTGCGAAATTATTAGTAAAGGATATAAACCGGGTTTTGGGAGAGATTTCTGCGAAGAGGGACATATGGTGTGCCTAGGACGATCTATGTGTGTGGGACAAGGAATTATTTGTGTGTTCATTGCAGGAGTAGTGTAGAGTGGTATATAGTGAGATGTGTGTGTGTGTGTGAGGTGGAATATTAGCTTTAGATTGGCACGCTGCATACGATTGCTTGGAGAGAGATGCATTATGGAAATTTTATGCAGTGTGCAAGGTTCGGAATGGAATTTGTTAGTTGGCACAGGTTTTGTACAAGCAGGCTTCGTTTAGGGTGCAGGTAATCGGTAGGCTGGGAAATGTTGTTAGGATGCATAGGGATTGCGCTGGGGGTTTTGTCCTATATCTGTCAAATTTCTTTTTGCGTTGAATCAGGACCCGTTTTATAGAGCCGTGGAGGGGGATTGTACGTCAGGATGACAGCAAGCGTGGGTGGGGGTACAATCAGGAATTATGGTTACGTGGGACGACACTACGGTTTTATTTCGTGGAGCCATGTTTTAGGAAAGTCGAGCGAATTGGTGGATTGTTTCGGGAGAAAGCAACCGGAATGACGGTTAATAAGGAAAAAATCAATGCTTATGGGAGGTGGGGATTGTGCGGGTTGTGGGTATTTAGGCGCAGAGCGAAGGCTGGCCTTTAGTAAATTCAATTAAGGTGGTGTGGGATTGTTTTGCATAGGGATAACATTACAGGATGCAAGGGAAGGTGAATTCAAGTGAGGCTGTAGAGGAGGGTTTTTAGGTCGTTTAAAAACAGGTTTTGGGGAAGGTGGCTTGTCTATACAACGGCGCGCAATTGTGAGTGAGTTGTGATTTTGTTCAGTAAGTTTTGGCATGGGTGGCATGTATTTTATCCGTTACATCCATTATGATGAAAAGAGTTTGTTAACCGGTGTTGTATATAGATATAATTTGGGGTTCAGGTTGTGATTGGTTAACGAGGGATGTGGTGTCCGCTTCGGTTGGGCGGGTGGCTGGAGCTAATGATCTGCAATATAGATATGT
This sequence comes from Cherax quadricarinatus, assembly GCF_026875155.1. NCBI lineage: Eukaryota > Metazoa > Arthropoda > Malacostraca > Decapoda > Parastacidae > Cherax > Cherax quadricarinatus. The sequence continues at coordinate 38,535,418 of NC_069443.1, read as the reverse complement.
TATGGACGTATGTCAGCATAGCTACATGATGAGAGGGTAGATGGCTGGCACGGGTTTGACCTGGATTAAGACGGGACTTTGGTCCGTTGGTTGACGGACGGATGTAAAAGAGATGTGAGGAGAGTTGAGGATTCTTAACTTGTGTAAATGATCCACGCAAGATTCAAGTTCGGCAAATTGGCACTGGTAGAGGCACAGGGAGGTAGTGGTAAGGTGGAGGGAATATATCCAATGTTTGCCTGAAGGGACATGTGGGGGTCGTTTAAAGTCATTACGGTTACGAGCAAAGGTCAGGGTGATATGTTTTAAATTTTTACATAATATACTGCCGTCCGGGGAAGTTTTTAGCGAATATGGCGCTGGCAGTGAGGGGGGGCTGTGGTTGTGTGATGTGGAGATCCGTGCTACGGTCTTTCATGCAGTTTATTTCTGTAGAGATTGGGAACACGTAAGGTTGTGGTTTGGTAAGGTGTTAAGAATGGGGGTGGGGGTGGGTTTAGTGTCTTAAGAGCTTTAAGTTTAGATGTGGGGGGGGCGGGGGGGGGGGGGGGTCCGGAAAACACCGGTACAGAATGCATCGGTATTTAGTGACGGATTTTGTATATATTCATGGGTATATAGGCATTTATCTGTGAGGGAGAGATCAGAGCACTGGTAGCTGATATTTTATGGTAAACAGCAGAGAAATAAAGACAATACGGAAGTTTACTTTCAGTTTAAAATTTGTTTTATTTTGCCCCAACCCATCCTGTGGGCGGTAGGCAAGTAGGTACAGAGGTACTAATGGGTACAGGGACTGAGGCCTCAAAGTTTTTGATACGCTGAGCAAAGTGACGAGGTTAGGTTAGTTAAGGTTCGTCAGGAAACGGACAAATGTTTTCCTGACGCGGGTCGTAGTCAATGATGACCGCCTTTGGAGCTTTTGGGTCATCTGACCGAGGCCTTTTCGGCTGGCTTACCGGTTTTGCCACCCCTTAAAATTATGGTCAATTATAACCAGTGTTACCTTTGTATGTTTTGTTACAGATTTGGTATGAATTCACGCAATTACAAAGGGTAATGAATCATCCCCCCAAATTTTTTTTACAAAGGTGAATGAACTCCAGGGCGGTCTAGTCACAATATTGACAAGTTTCAAAGGTTTTTACAGAATTAAGAGGTCACACAATGGGTCCAGGGATCGGGCTCCAAGTGTTCTGATGGCTGAACTAGAGGTACCCCAATGGTAAAATGAACTCACAAGTTACAAAAGGTAATGAACTCACAAGTTATCAAAGTAATGAATACTGTAGAATGGTTACTTACGTTTATTACAGGCTGCAATCATGAACAAATTTTAGAGAAGTTAATGAGCAACTTTCACGACTTCCACACCCGGTCACAACTGTAGTGAGTTATTGGTGCAATGTTGATGCTGAGCGTCTCTCTCTCTCCACACAACACTCTCACACATCTCATACAAATTTAATGACACACACCCACACACTATAATCTCACACACACAGACACCACACTCACACACACAGCTCAGTTTGGAATCCCACACCTAGTCAAGCACGTCAAGAAATTAGAGAAAGTGCAAAGGTTTGCAACAAGACTAGTCCAGAGCTACGGGGTTTGTCCTATGAAGAGTAAGGTTGAGGGAAATCGGCCTGGACGACACTGGTGGCAGGAGGGTCAGGGGAGTCATGATAACGACATATAAAATATGCGCGGATAGACGAGGTGGACAAAGACGGTGATGTTCCAGTGATGGGACCACAGACACAGAAAGATGTCTCCAATTGGGAAGATGAAGACTCAGATGAATCAAAGGATGTAGGAAGTATTTCTTCAGTCATTAGAGTAGTCAGGCCATGGAATAGCCTAGCAAGTGATGTGGTGGAGGGCAGGAAACATACATAGTTTTAAGGCGAGGTATGATAAGCTCATGGGGCAGGATGGGAGAGAGGACCCGAAGTAGCAATCAGCGAAGAGGCGAGGGCAGGAGCTGTGAATCGCCCCTGTAATGCCTCCTATAATAGGTGAGTACAAATAGGTGAGTACACACACACACCACACATGCACATATTGTGGTAAGGCTTTATTTTCAGTAGGCAAAGTCTGGGGTATTTCTCAGAATTGGTCTGTAATATTACACTGTGGATAAAATACTTCGCTATTTCTTGGAACATTTCTGAGAGGAGTTGTTTCTAATTCATTAATTTATATCGCACTCCAGTACAAATGACGCCAGGGTTGGTGTGACAATAGTCCATCTGGCAAAGTTTACATTTCGTTTTGGTCTAATCTGGTGGTGGTGATTTGAACTATGCCAAAGATACTTCGTAAACCCAGCCCGGAGCCGGAAACAGAGGGTTTGTCTTATTTTCAAATGGGAATATTGCAGATTCAATAGGTCAGGGATGATGGGAGTTAATACCTTAAAGGGTACCGAGGCTGGCTTCTTGAATATGTGTGAGTGAAGTGCCCATCGTTTGGTGTGGGTGTGGTTTAATGTATTAAATGATAGGTATGATCGTTAGTTTGGATGATGTTTTATTCAAAAAATATATATGGCTATTGCTTGGAAACTAATTTTTGTTCTTAAAATTGACGTGGTTAAGAGAGAGGGTCCTTTGTTTGAAGCAAAACTCAGAATAGCATGACAGGTGTTATGTAAAAGCACCTTGTGCAACATGTATATATAGTTTTTCGCATTTTATACTTTCCTTGTATCAGCAAGTGGAATGGTTACCTGTAACGTTCTGCTTGGGGTCTCTTGGATAGAAATGTTTTGGAATATGACAGGATATGAGGGTTAACAATTTTGTATGATGTGTACTTAATCTCTCATAATGGGTGTGTGTTTATGTGATAAGAATGTGGTGTGTGTATGTTGCATTAATCGTTACTTGTTTGGCAATTCAGATTATCTCTATGCTATTAAGAGGAACTTTGTGTAATGTATGATATTTTTGTAATCTTTGCAGTAATCAAGGTAAATTGACTACCAGTTTCATCATATCGGCGTTTTTGGATATTCGTTATATATGCACTTGTTTATGTATTATGTCTTTACAAGGTTTTATTGACGTAGAAAATCAAACATAGAATGCATAGTATTGTTTGAATAGTTTCTCTTTGTTTATAATGTATATATGGGGGTTTAATTAAGGTACGAAGAATTTTTTTTTTGTTTTTATATTTTAGATTTAAAAGCACAGGATACGCAGGAAACATGTATAACCCAATTAACGTTTTCCAAAACTTGGAAACATTTATCAAAGAAACAAAATTTCTATAATTGACAAAATTAACAAATACATACATCAAAAATTACTACCTTCCTTCCCTACTTACATGGCCTGGTACTCATATGACTGATTTTACAACCATTTTTCTATGGTTTAAGGCTTTAGCCCTCAATTTATATTGTAATATTAGACTATTTAATTACACAAACATTCAGAAGCTATTCATTCCATAATTTTTGGTATTTGCATTTATAAACCCCTCTCGTATGTACTGAATAAACTTGTATATCATACACGAGTGAATCAAGTATCCACAAATCCAAGACATATATAAGTGTGTTTGCAACATCCGCGCACTAACAAAAAACCTCTACAAAACTTTTTTTTTTTTTTAGATATAAACAGTCTAAAAGATAATATATAAATTAATTAATTAGCTCCTAATCTTCATATAATTATAATTCTCATTGCCCAATAGGACTCGCCGCAAATACAACTTCGTGCCGGCAATAATTAGCCCCCCCCCTTTTCCCTATGTATCTCTCACCCCCTATCCTAAATTACAGGGTTACACAGGCTTTATACTGTGCATCCATCAAAAACAATATAATTAATATATCAGCAAGTGTACATGACCTTGGGTCCCACGTAGGACATCAATACCATGCCCGGGTACAGAATACAATGCTTATTATTAGACTGAGCGTTATCATGGGATGTAATAAATCATGTCTCATGCACATCCTATAGTCATAGAATTAATAAATATTGACATACAGTTCATACATTGCCATTCCTTATTTTTCCCCAATAACACCATTGAACAAAACCAGTTAACAAACCTCACTGAATCCCCATTAAGGGCATCGCACAATAAAATTGTCCACTCCTAACCAATACCTCACTATTCATCATAATATTCATGTCATTACAACCCACACATATACATGATTAGGTGCATAGAAAAAGGTGTCATTATATGCGATTATAAAATTGACTAAGCCTAACACTACAAAGATCATGATTTCATGTATAAACATAGCTAACCTAAGCAACAATTCAAGTTTTGAACATTAAAATGGTACAAAATACCGACAGGTTGTTAGGTAAGACACATATGCAAACAGTTAGGTCTCTTTATTGTGAATATCGTTTCGGCCTCCTCAGTAGGCTTCTTCAGATCAAGTACAGAAAAGTTGATGAAGTCATGTAATGTTTACTTGTAGACCGATTGTAATCAGTCCATCACCTTAAAGTTTTGAGGTTGTTCAGTCCCCAGTCTGGAGAAGAGCATTGTTCCATAGTATGAAACATATGGAGAACAGAGATAGTGACAGGATGGAGCTTTTATATCGCCAAGAGGTGAGGACGTGAGAGGTAAGAATCTCAGATGTGAGAGGTCCCTCTCAAATCCAGCCCTCTCACTAGGGGAAGTTGTCGAAGTTGATTGCAGGTCTGTACCAAGATTACCCTTGTGTTGCAGTGTCTGATCAGTGATTGAACATTAAAAATGGTACAAAAATGTCCGACTGGTTGTTAGGTAAGATCACTGGCTTATTTCATATGCAACAGTTAGGATTTCTTTATTGTGAAACGTTTCGCCTACAACAGGAGGCTTTTCAGTCAAGTACAGAAAATTTGAGTTTGAGCAGGAAGATAATTGATGTCGATGTAATCAGTCCATCACCCTTAACGTTTGAGGTGGTCAGTCCTCAGTCTGGAGAAGAGCATTGTTCCATAGTATGAACAAATATGGAGAGGATGGACAGGAAGGAGCTTTTATAGCGGCCAAGAGGTGAGGACGTTGGGAGGTAAGAACTCAGATGTTGGAAGAGGTCCCTTTCAAATCCAGCCCCTTCTCACTAGTGGAAGTTGTCGAAGTTGGTTGCAGGTCTTTACCTAGACTACCCTTGTGTTGCAGTGTATGACAGATTGAACATTATGTGATGGTACAAAAATACCGACGGTTTTTAGGTACGACCAATTATATGAAACAGTTAGGTATCTTTATTGTGAAACGTTTCGCTACACAGTAGGCTTCTGTCCGCAAGTAGACTGAAGTTGAAGAAGCAGAAGATACTTTGAAGACGATGTAATCAGAGTCCCATCACCTTAAAGTTTTTGAGGTGGATAGTCCCTCAGTCTGGAGAGGAGCATTGTTCATAGTAATGAATCCATTATGGAGAGAAAGTGACAGGATGAGCTTTTATAGCGCCAAGAGTGGACGTAGGAGAGGTAAGAACTCAGATGTTGAGAGGTCCCTCTCAAATCCAGCCCCTCTCACTAGTGGCAGTTGTCGATGTTGATTTCAGGTCTGTACCAAGATACCCTTGTGTTGCAGTGTTATGAAGATTGACATAAAATGGTACAAAATACGACAGGTTGTTTAGGTAAGACACATATGCGACAGTTAGGTATCTTTATAGTGAAACGTTTCGCCTACACAGTAGGCTTTTCAGTCAAGTACAGAGAATAGTTGATAGAGACAGACGATACTTGAAAGACGATGTAAATTCAGTCATCACCCTTAAAGTTTTTGAGGTGGTCGCAGTCCTCAGTCTGGAGAAGAGCATGTGTGTCCATAGTATGAACATTATGGAGAAGAAGTGGACAGGATGGGAGCTTTTATCGCGCCTTGATGTGAGACGTAGGAGAGTAGAACTCAGATGTTGAGAGGTCCCTCTCAAATTCAGCCCTCTCACTAGTGGAAGAGGGTCTGTGCGAGTTTGATTGCAGGTCTGTACCAAGATACCCCTTGTGTTGACAGTGTTGACAGATTGACATTAAAATTGTACAAAATACCGACAGGTGTTAGGTAAGACACATATGCAACTGTTTAGGTATCTTTATTGTGAAAACGTTTCGCCTACACAGTAGGCTTCCTTCAGTCAAGTACGAAAAGTTGATAGAAGCAGAAGGATACTTGAAGACGATGTAATCAGTCCATACCTTAAGTTTTGAGCTGGTCAGGTCCCTCAGTCTGAGAAGAGCATTGTTCCATAGTATGAAACATATGGAGAAGAAGTGACAGGATGGAGCTTTTATAGCGCCAGAGGTGAGACTGTAGGAGAGGTAAGTACTCAGATGTTGAGAGGTCCCTCTCAATATCAGCCCCTCTCACTGAGGAAGTTGTCGAGTTGATTGCAGGTCCTTGTACCAAGATACCCTTGTGTTGCAGTGTCTGCAGATTGATTCATTAAATATGGTACAATATACCGACAGGTTGTTAGGTAAGGGACACAATATGCAATGTGTGTTAGGTATCTTTTGGTGAATCGTTTGCCTACACGTAGGCTTCTTCCAGTCAAGTACAGAAAAAGTTGTGTAGATGCAGAAGCTAGGCTTGAAGACGATGTAATCTGTCCAACACCTTAAAGTTTTGAGGTGGTCAGTCCCTTCAGTCTGGAGAAGAGGCATTGTACCATAGTTATGAAACAATATGGAGAAGATGTGTTGAGTGGATGGAGTCTTTTATAGCGCCAATGATGTGTGAGAGTAGGAGAGGTAGAACTCGATGTGAGAGGCCCTCTCAAATCCGCCCTCTCACTAGTGGAGTTGTCGAAGTTGTTGCAGGTCTGTACCAAGATACCCTTGTGTTGCAGTGTCTGACAGATTGAACATTTAAATGGTCAATACCGACAGGTTGTTAGGTAAGACTGACTATGATGCAACGGTTAGGTCATCTTTATTTGTGATACGTTTCGCCTATCACAGTCGGCTTCTTCAGTCAAGTACAGAAAAGTTGATAGATAGCAGAAGATACTTGAAGAAGATGTAATCAGTCCATTCACCTTAAAGTTTGAGGTGGGTCAGTCCCTCCGCAGTTGGAGAAGAGCATTGGTTCCATTAGTATTGTTTCATACTATGGAACAATGCTCTTTCCAGACTTGAGGGACTGACACCTCAAAACTTTAAGGGTGATGGACTGATTACATCGTCTTCAAGTATCTTTGCTTCTCTTATCAACTTTTCTGCTACTTGACTGAAGAAGCCTTACTGGTATGGATAAATAGGAGGGGTTATAGTGTGAGAAGGGCATTTTGCGGCACGTAGTAATCGATTTGGAGGAGGATCCCAAAAAATTTTGGATACTTTTTCGGTTATATGTGGAATATGGGTGCTGAAATTCAGGTGTTGTCGAGGTATAAGCCTAGAATTTCCCCCATTTATTTCTTGGTAATTAGAGTGTTGTCAATCTTAATGTTATTTGTGCATCTCCTGCTCTGCTACCAAACATAATATTAGTAGGTATTTGTCAGTGGTTAAGTCGTATTTAAGTTTATTGGCTGTAATCAAGTTCGATATTTTGATCAGCTGTCTCATTTCACCGTGGTGTTAAGGGTGCGAGAATTAGGGTGGAGATATGACTTAAGTCGTGTCGTCAGCAAAGGAGGAATGGGTTTCAGGTGTTGGATTACGTTTGGAGGTCATAGCATTGTGCTTTGAGGACGAGCAGGGACCAAGGACACTTCCCTGCGAGAACTCCAGTATCAAGTTGCCGTGTTGCTGAGGTGCTGTGTCTTTAATGGTGACTTACTGATACCTCTTCGTAATGTAAGATGTTGAAATAAGCAAGCGCATGCCTTGTATACCGTAATGATCAAGTTCTGTGGAGTTGGCATGTCGTGGTTTCTACGTTTCAAAAGTTTTCTTAGGTCAATAAAAGTTCCTAGTGGATATTCCTTATTTTCCAATGCTGTGTAAAGCAGATCTAGCATTTTTTGATATGCATCATTAGGTGCTTTTATTTTTCCTGAATCCTAATTGGCAGGGGTTTTGAGTATGTTTTGGCCGTTTTATAAAGGAGATACAGTGCATGTGCACTAGTTCTCAAAGATTTGGATAGCATTGGTAAGTTAGATATTGGCCTTTAGTTGTTTAAGTCTGTAGGTTCACCACCTTGTATGTATTGTTGTAACCTAGCCATCTTGAGTAGTTTCGGAAGGTGCTAGTCCTCTAGTGACTTGTTTAAAGAGTAATGGAAACAGCATGCGAATAGGACAGGGGAACGCTCGCTTGTATCAGAATGCGTGGGACATGAGACTGTTTCCCAAGTTATTTTTTAAGGACTTTATAATCTCGGTGACTCCGTTGGGCTAAGTGGTGCAAGATAGAAGGAATTAGGGATATTCCCATTAGGTATGTCCCAGCATGGTATTGGTTTGTGGATTTTATGGCGAGATTACGATCCTATGGTTGAGAGAAGTCGTTTTTTTCTTGTTAGCTGTGTCCAGTGGGATGTTTGGTGTGTTTCATTTAGGTTTAGTGTGGGACATATTCTTTTTTTTATCAGTTTGTGGGTCCGCTTGAATCTGAGTAGAGTGTTTTTCCAGGTCTTTTTTATATCTCCTCTAGTGTCTGTGAATTATGGAGTGTAGTATAGTTGTTTGGCTTCTTTATTACTATTTGTGAGAGTGATGAATAGTGTTTAAGAATATCCTTTGGTTATTAAACCTTGTCTATTATTGCTTTACATATTGGTGTTTCTTTGTCAACGATTCAGAATGGTGATGTCTGGTTATGCCAAAAGGGCAACCAATCCGTATGTTTGTGATCTGTTTTGGTTTGATAGGGACAATGTTTGTTGTATAGTCTAAGAGAATTTGTTAAGAAATAAATGGTCTGTCCAGTCATCATATACATTGGCTTGGAGGATATTCTGTTCAGGGCCCATCAACAATTATCTAGGTCAGCTGTGAACTTCCTTATGAGACCTCATCATGGGATTCTAAATGAGGACCTTTGTTGTATTCAAGTGGTGGTTTACTAATGGTTTGTGTCAGGAGGGAAGGTAGGGTTGTTGTCTGTTAGTGCAATCTGTGATTATCTCTGATTTGTAAGGGGGGCTAGGTATATGGTCCATATGTTTGGTCTATTATGGTTGGCATGGGGATATAATGCTGAGTCATTGTTTCGTATCGCTCTTGGGCCGTACGGACAGGGATCTGCGCCAGTTAGGCTTCCATGACTCTGTTTGTTGCCTCCACAGTTTCCTCAGTGCGCAATCACAATGCGGGAAGGTGCCACGTGTGGCGAGTCAACACCGTATGCCTTCAATTTTGTAGTGGACAGCTACATTCAACATAGAATACACAATCTACTGATTACTGCGAGAATCCGAGGTACATATTGGTATCAATAATGAAGATCTTTATGGTGTCTCTTTGAACGGCATTTCGAGGCTTTTTGCAAATTCAGAACAAAATTGTACATACGATATGATAAATATGGTGCCACTTCTCTGGATGTGATCAAAAACCGTTAATCCTTGTGTCACTGTTCGTCCTTCACGACGTCTCCCGTTTTTCCACGCCTGGATCAAGGTACGAAACGTTCCTGTTGAGGCGGACGACGAGTGATTTGTGGAATGTTTTTTGCACGCTATGGCACGGTTCATGATTGGGCAAACTATGTGACAGTGTGGCTGTTGGCCTCTAGTGTGGTATGCTGGAGGGGTCTTTTATCTTCCCTGAAATATGTTCCCTCAGCACCTATTTCCATCGTTTATGTGTTATGGAGGACTTTCGTACGCAAGTGTACGTTTACGTACTCAGGACAAAGTTGTCGTACTTGCAGCTTATGTGGGATATTGTATGACCATTATGGCGGCGCCCAATGTCCCTACAGACATGATAAAACGACGGAGTAAGGCGGGTTGGATGTTTCTACAGAGCAGCGATCATATGTGCTGCTACACAACACACTTATTGCCTGTAATATCGTGGAGTGAGGAGGTATGGGTGAGGTTGAAGAATCGCCGTGTATGTCTAACCCTCTTGGTGAGTGGTGGACGTGGGCGTGGTATCGGCGACGACAGAGGATGATATCTGTTCGTTATCTCAAGGTTGACGTGGAGCAATCTATTCAAGAAGTTCTGAACTGTTTTATGGATGCTTCCACTTTCTGAGGGGCTTCACGGTGGTTTTAGAGATGTAAGTGTGAAGGAGAAGGACGGGGGGCATCCGCCGTGGATATTGCTGAACTTCAGGTTGTGGTCGTGGAAGTTCTTAGAAAACAACAGTTATGAAGATGAGATGGATACTGGCGCAGGTTCTGTAAGTGATGTGGCGGTGATATCTGACTTCTTAAGATGTTTTGACACCAGGACAAACGGTCGGGGAAAGAAAGCCTGGTGCGATGTGACCCGTAGAGGACAAGGGCCAATCTACATGTGTTCAGCATGTCAAGGAGAACGACAGGGGGTGGGGGGAGATGTGGCGATATAACGCAAGGGAACAGAATGTCATAGGTATCCAAGGGTAAACCTCCAATGAAAAATTCAGAGTGTCTTACTTTAAATATAAATGGGTTACGGTTGTTAAAAAACTTAAGTATTTGGAGGTTTTGTTAAAAAATTATGTACCCGATGTTGTATTTTACAAGAACACAATTATAAATCTTGTTAGGCGTATTGCTGATTCTGAATTTATTTTGTACTTGTGGCTGTTCTATAGACTGAAAGGTGGTGTAGCAGTGTTAGTTAAAGAGGCTGCCTGTTTTCTTGCAAACATATGAGGTGGAGAGGAGAGGAGGGGAGGGGTTGATAGGGTTTATGGGGTTGTGTGGTTTGTGTGGGGTTACGGGTGGCCTTCCTGGGGGTGTACGGACCAGTGGAAGGTGACAGCGTGTAAAAAATGCTTTCTTGTTTGAGGCGGAACGAGAGTGATTTGAGAATGTTGTTGTTGCACGCTATTGCACGGTTCATTATGGTCAATATGGGACGGTGGCATGATGGTCCTCTATGGTCCTAGGAGGAATTGGTAAAGCAGTCCGTGAATGTAGGAACCCCACGCCTGCACCAGACCGTTTCACGCTGCACTCACAAAGCAAGGAATTAGAAAGGAAGAATTAGGCAAGACCGAATGGGATAATCAGTTTGTTTAGTTGATTAAATATGTTCCACCCTTAGAGTTTGGCTTGGCAAGGTTTTTTCCCCCCCCCCCCAAAATTCTACCTAAAATAAACAGGAAAAAGAATGGCAATGTTGCTCAACCCTTTCTCTTTTTGAAAAAAGCAAATGAACTCCTAATGACTGGTCCAAAAACATCCCGCCCTGAAAGCTTCCATCTCTATTAGAAAAAATTTAGAGCAGTACTTCTGAAGAATTGTTGAAACTGATTAATTTTATGAGCCAAAAATATTGATGAGAGTGATTGCCTCTTTACCGAGTATGAATTAGATAAGCTTAATAAAAGGTTCGATCAACTGCTCTGGAGAGGAATGGTATAACTATGTATTTCTCAGATACCCCTAAGCACGTGGCTGATAACCTTTGTTGGGCACTGTATAAGCTCAGTTACTTTGTAGGGCGTTGTCTTCTACTTCCTGGACCATTAGTTTTGTTCTTTTTTTATATTTATTTTTTCCTTTTATCAATCTATTTACTTTTTTTCTCATTGTGCTATCCCTAAGCCCACAGCTGTTACATTTAGTGCCGATCTCCTTAAAAGTTGTCTGGTAGTAATCTTTTGAAAGTATGATGCTTACAGGGACTGTACTACAGAATCAGAGTTCAACTTTTCCCCTACCTCTATAGGTTTCTTTGAAGGTAAAGTGTGCAGTGAACTGTATTTCCACCTTTCTCACTGCACATACCTATACTAGTTTTACCACTTTTCTTGATCTAAATCTGATTGGTTATTGCGAAACTGTGAAAACCGTTTTATCCTACATGACTACCAAAACGGAATATGGTGGTAGCTTACTGCTGCTGGATAATAGTGATACCTGTCAAATAGGAGTATCCTCTGTCCTTTACCAAAGGCTTTGGAAGAGATTCTAAAGAATAATTATCTATAGTACTCCGCAGGGAGGAGTTCTTAGTCCCATGCTATTAATATTCTGGAATTAGCTCTCCTAAATGCTCTACCTGACCTCACCTAAACATATATGCTTTAAGCTATGCTGATGATATCATGATCCATACAACAGGGCTACGAAGATGAATACCATTCTTAATGAAGTAAGCAATTTGTAATCAGACTAGGCTCAATTAATGTCCTCTCTAAAACCTTAAGATATTAACAAGCAATCGACATCCCCACCATCTATTTGCAGGGTGAAATCATTAGCTCGTTAAAACTTACAGATTGATTTGGTGTTGATGTACCCTTTAACAAATCCACTATACCACAACTAAACAAGAAATGCTAAAGCTAGGCTAAAATGCGTCTCAAAGCTCGGTTGCTGGCTTACAATCCCAATATGTGCAATGTGAGAATCGTGAGAATGATGTAATAGCTTATGATTTGGTCCTTAATTGATTATGCTGCTCCCTTGTTGTTATTAGCTAGAGAAAGTTCTCTCGACCTTGGAGTTAATTGCAAAAATGGAAGCTCTCAGGCTTATTCTTAGGCTGTCCCAGATTACAAAAGTTCTTAAACATGAGGAATGGAGCTTTGTGTTATTTCTAGTATCAGTGATAGGATTGTGAAATTGAACACTGTACTCGGTATTAGAATGTTGAGAAGAAACCGACGCAGACTTGTCACAGGGAATCTTCCAGTGTCTAGGGGGGGGCAGGTAAATTACACACAGATTAAATGGATTGTGAAACGTGCATTGCATTAAGTGTTATAACCTGCATGACTGTATATGTAGGCAAACAAGAGCATTTTCACCCTCCATGGAAGATGTGTTATTTAATTTCACATACCTACAAGTACCTCCCAAGAAGCTCATTGCTTAGTAATCCCTTTCCTAAATCTCTTGTTTAGAGCAACTGCTCAAGAAGACATTTTCTCACTAGCTGGTTGTAACAAGTTATCACAAGTTCTATACCTGATGGAATCTAAACAGGAGTCTTTGGCAGGGCTGTGATATGCTCTTGTTGCCACCTCCCTAGTTAAGAACGATTAATAAATTTGTTTGAGTTAGGCATAAAGAATTAACAACTGGGCCGTCTTACACTGCAACTGAATTGTCTTGCAATCCTAATGGCGCTTAAGCTAACCTATGAACCCACTGTTGCTTGTCTATATCATCATTACTGATTCTATGTCATCAGTGAAGGCTCTTGGTTTGTATAATGACTCCAACTAACATGATCATTGGGGAAGCCAGGTATAGATACTCAAACATTAGGGACAAAGGAATTAATGTACAATTGCTTTGGATCCCATAACACATTGGATTATCCTTCATGATAAAGATGTAGGTTAGCAAGAAGAGTATCGAGAAGGAGATTTGTAGGATATAACTTTGGTATAACTGTGTCTAGCTTTAGGAATATATTAGGGAGAGAAGTATAAATAATGAAAATGTTTGTGATAGGATGCAGTTTTTAGAAGCTGAGTAGATCTATAACCCAACTATGATAACATGAACGTTAGATTAAGTATGTTTAGGAGCAACTTGCAATGTGAACTGACTGAATGATGTTGTGGTGGCCAGGCTTAGGCTTTGTTACAAGTACTTCTGGCAGTTTGGGAGGACACACAGATGATGATCAAGAACTAAGTAAATTATAGTGATATCTGGCATTTTATGGTCTCTCTCTTGAACCACTATGGGCTTAATTGTCACTCATTGGAGGATTACAGAGGACAGACAGTTTATAAACCTTATGTGACTGTTGTCAAGATTATCTTATTAATGAAAATAAGATACCAGTTATAACTAAGCAAATTTTCTAAAATTTGCTTGTAACCAGTAAGTGGAACTATAATATTGTAGATATAAATCTCATATCGTATTCTGTTAACCCTTTGGGGCTAGTTCTATGGCCTTTTGTGTTATGTCCATATGCTCTCGGGCTACCGTCCACAGGATGGATATGGGGTGCACAATAAGATAGCCACTTCGGTGGCAAAAAATCTAAAATTTGTTGGTGATACCATTTAAGATCACTGCCAGTCTCCGATTATGGGGGGTGAATTGGAATTGCATTGTGTGCAAGGATTGTCCGACCGAGAGGGAGAAGGTTTTTTTTCAGGATATTTAGGGGACCTTTTGCGGTTGTGTTAATGTTCCGGAATGTGGGGGGGGGATGAGGTGGGTGGGGTCATGCATACGTTCGTTAGAAGGGGAGTATTGCGGTAGACTGGTCGCATATACGTTTCTAGAGGTGTCAGCGTCAGGAGTGTTTGTGTGCTAATGTGTGAGCGTTGCCGATCTCCGAGGTGTTTTGGTGGATGTTGACTGGGTTAGGATTACGAAGGTGGTTACCAGCATGATGTAGGACGGTATAGGCCTAGCCAACGTCATTTTGAGGGTATAAGAGCCCTCAGGTCGTCCCTTATATGGCCCTTCTGTCCATACTCCCATCGTTGCCGAATGAACTTTACCGTAGTTGTTGAAGACCTCCTGTATACTATACGCCGTCGCCTCAAAAGGGACATTCCTCACCTTCACCCACGTATAGTACCTGGATACGTCATGCATAACAACGTCCACTGCCGAGTTCACTGTCACCTTCCTCTCCTGGTACTCTTCAACAAGTCTGTCGTAGACGCCGGTACGATTCAGTTTCAGGAATACTCTGGTCATCCCATTTAAGGCAACACCATATACTTCCTCGTTGGGAACACCATAGGCATCCCTGATGATAGCAGGTAGCAATGTATGCATCGTTGCTCCAGTAAGCGTGCCACGTACCAGCTGTATACAAACAGTGTTAATCCGCTGTCCCACTCGGTACGCCATTTTGTCTTCTAGTTGCTAAAGGTCACCACCAGAGGGCAGGTGTAGCTACTAGGCGTGCATCCTCTCTCCCCGGAGGTCGAGAGACGAATGTAACGAAGAATTTGTATATTCTTGTGTTACCTTGGGATAGGTACATAATGAATAGGGGACGGACGAATATTTATAACCGTTCTAGCGTATATATTGACAATTGTAATTATACTTACTATGAATGTAATGATAGGTAATCCTATGATTATTTAATGTATTGTATATTTTTAAATTATGTATAAAAAAAAAAATTATGTATGGTGAGGGTTTACGATTTTTTCTTTCTGTAAGGCTAGGACCTCAATACAATGATTTCTGTTTATGATGTGGACGGATCTTGTTAATGTAAGTTCACTACAGGAAATTCTTTATAACCAATTTAGAAATCAAACTGTTCCATATTTACATAATGTACTTATTGCACTTGCAGTTTGTTTTGTAAGTCGTGAGGCAGTTATAACCTTTACCATTTTAAGTTTTGGGAACAGATGTATCATTGTAGTTTATGCTTCATATTCTTATGTGTTGGAAGATTTATACTTTCGGATAGCATTATAGATGTGTTAGGGTTAACTTAATTTATTGTGCACTCTTGTGGTTCTAATTTTTTGTTGTACTTTTCAGATAGGGGGAGGTTCTGTCTGGGGAAGGGGGGGTTCTGTCTGGGGAAGGGGAGGTTCTGTCTGGGGAAGGGGAGTATGGAAAATTTTATAGGGTGTTTACCTGTATGTACCTCAACATTATATACATACCAGTAATCTCATTGGGAGACAACCATATTGTTTACCATAGTCACCCCGTGTAGACATGTGAGAAAACTTAACCACCCCTGGTCGCGGCAAGTGGTTCCTTCGACCTCACAATCTTATCCATATCTATCCGAGACCAGTATGGATTGGATAGCACCCACAAGTACGGTGCTACTAATTAATTGTGGACTGTATAGCTTATATTAGTTTAGCTGAATGAAGGGGGGGGGTAGGATACACCTGGATACATCCATCAAGGAAAAACATTTGTACATAATCCCACCACTTACCAGATGTTCTCTGGTGGTCACTTGATGTAGCTGGATCACTCATAACCTATCCAATTACAACATAACCTAACTGGCCAGCATCAGTCTGTTATAACTAGAAGGGTTACTTAACTGTGGGTGATTGATACTCCTTATTTCCTCCATTCACCATCTCATTTCGATGTCCTGCTACACCGACACGGTTCTCATTCCAGCAGGACGAGGTATCCATTGGTTTGTCCCGCTTTAGAAGTCGTGACTCAATGAGCTTCACTTTCCTCGTCTCGGGAACAACGAGGTCTAACGTGTTCACTCGGAGCAAGGCGACTTATTTCACTTCACGCATTATCTTAACTTAGCGTTATTATCATTAATTACATTACAATTCACAAGACGATTTAATGTCTCATAATTATTATACACATTAGAGATCATTCCATCAAGATCTGAGACCGATGAGTGATGATTAAACCAAGGGTAATTTTTCCCAGGACACAGTCCAGTGACGCACCAGTCACCCGGTCCTACCCTTATTCACTCATTTTACCACTTTATTACGGTGGTCCCGTAAATCACGTTCCCTCACTCTCCACCAGGAACAGTTACGACACTTCCTATTATGAAATGAGGCCTATATTAATCCTTAGGCCGCCGTGAATGCCAATTTCGTGGTTCCATGCTTTCCCAGCCTCCTCACCACATTCAAAACACTCCCGCCTCCCAAGGCCCGCGTCCACCTATCCCCCCGCACATCCGCGCATGCGCAAAGGGAACTCTTGCTTCTACCCTATTGTCAAATACATTTTTGACTCATATCGGCACATTAAACACCTATTAGGCGCTATAGTTTCGGAAAATTAAAAATTTTCCACAGGGAGGTTCTGTCTGGGGAAGGGGGTTCTGTCTGGGGAAGGGGGGGTTCTGTCTGGGGAAGGGGAGGTTCTGTCTGGGGAAGGGGGTTCTGTCTGGGGAAGGGGGTTCTGTCTAGGGAAGGGGGGGGGGTTTAGTTTGCAGAGTTACGGTATGTAACATACTGTGCTCTTTTGAGTTATTACCTTATGACGTTAAGTCATAGTACAGAATATCTGGTTTAACTTTTGATGTAGTTAGTACGGAAGTTTGTATCAATTCTCTCCTTAATTTGGTTACTGTTTGTGTTTTCATTAGATAATATTTGTTACATGTATAATTATTTATATTTGTATGTGGTATTATATGGCCATGGAAAGTTTTACATTTGTTGACGGATAAGGCCTGTTTGTTTGTTTTTTATGTGCTGTGATGTACTTTTTAAATAAAATAAAAAAAAATGCAGAGGGGATGAAGGTTAGTTTGTGTCAGCACAAAGTGAAACATCCAGTGTGTATTTTGACAATGGAATTTATAATTCTGTGTAAGAACTGATACTGTGTTCTTTTATTTATTTAATGTATTTTATTGTTTTAAATTAAACAAAAAAAATCTATTAATGTCCCTGCATGCCCGGCTAAGTGGGGTGTGAGCATTGAGACAATTGACAAATTGTTCCCAGTCTGTTTGCCGCAGCTGTCATACACTGTCTGCCAGCAGTAAGGGCAGTTTGGAAGAGCCTCAGCATTTCAGGGGTACGATGGTTTCTATAGGCTAGGTAGGCCTAGTCTGCCAGCAGTGCGCTTCAATGTTCGTAGTTTAGGATCATTGTAATAGGTATGGTTTTATAAGACTTGTGATTATTATGGAAGTTATTTGGGTTTAGAGCACCGGGAGGTTTCAGTGACGGTTCTAAGTAGTTCTGAATACTGTTCACAAGGTCATTGTTCATTGTTAAAGTCTCAACAGAGGAACACTCATAGTAATTATACCAGTCAGTCACATGTGCAACAGTCATCATGTTGATCAGTGGGAACATTAAAATGTTTCAGTTTGAATATCCCACTAGGAAGGATAATATTACCAATATATAGTGAGGTTAACCTTGGGAAATTATCTGATATCTGTTACAATGGAAGACTGACAGCTGGCAGAATTAATGTTGAGCCCAGACACAGATCAAGGACACCATGATATATGTGGGTTCAAGGTCACCTACAATTTGCACATTATCGTCCCCTCAAGGAAGGTTCCTTGATGTTGGTGAGGGGCTCTTGATTTAGGGAATTGGATCTGTGCTCCAGTTCCCCGAATTAAGCCTGAATGCCTTCCACATCCCCCCCCCCCAGGCGCTGTATAATCCTCCGGGTTTAGCGCTTCCCCCTTGATTATAATAATAATAATAATAATGCACATTATCATGACTATTTTAAGAGTGACAGCAGTTGGTTACCATTATGATCACCAAACTGAGAGTTTCCAATGTTTTTGTCTCGCATTATAATCACCAATAATAATAAGAGTAAGTTCAGACTGAGCACAAGTTGGAAGCTCCAAGTAATAAAACTTATCAGCAGAACATACAAGTTAAATATGTTGAGAGCAGAGCTGCCAATATACCTGAATCAAGTTACTAAGTCCGGGAAGTGCTGCTCAATACTTAAGTTGTCAGTGGCCCTGATAAACCCAACACTCAAGACACACTCAAGTGGCCGCTCATTACTTCACTGGTCACGGTTTTTACCTTTGCTGTTTTGTTATGTACTTTTATTGTTTATTAATTTTATCCTTTGTTTTTATCTTATGTGTTGTACTTTATATATATCTGTTATGATTGGTGAGTGACTTTTGTGGTTAAATGTTTCAAGTATCTTAACTTGCTATTACTAATGCCTTCTATTATGCCATTATTGTTACTGTGCTCTTAAGTTGACTCAAGTGTACTATGTAACGCTCAAGTGTACTATGTAACGCTCAAGTGTACTATGTAACGCTCAAGTGTACTATGTAACGCTCAAGTGTACTATGTAACGCTCAAGTGTACTATGTAACGCTCAAGTGTACTATGTAACGCTCAAGTGTACTATGTAACGCTCAAGTGTACTATGTAACGCTCAAGTGTACCATGTAACACTCAAGTGTACCATGTAACACTCAAGTGTACCATGTAACACTCAAGTGTACCATGTAACACTCAAGTGTACCATGTAACACTCAAGTGTACCATGTAACACTCAAGTGTACCATGTAACACTCAAGTGTACCATGTAACACTCAAGTGTACCATGTAACGCTCAAGTGTACCATGTAACGCTCAAGTGTACCATGTAACGCTCAAGTGTACTATGTAATGCTCAAGTGTACTATGTAACGCTCAAGTGTACTATGTAATGCTCAAGTGTACCATGTAACACTCAAGTGTACCATGTAATGCTCAAGTGTACTATGTAACGCTCAAGTGTACTATGTAATGCTCAAGTGTACTATGTAATGCTCAAGTGTACTATGTAATGCTCAAGTGTACTATGTAACACTCAAGTGTACCATGTAACACTTAAGTGCACAAATAACACCTCGGTATTATTTTATAAAGTCAGCGATGGTGATGCACTTGTTGGTGACTTTCAAGTTTCAGTATTTTTTTCTCAAACATTGTGAAGGGCTCTTGATCCAAGGAAGAGGAGGTGCCCTCCTCTTCCTTGGATCATATGTGATCACCTGTCATACCCTTAACTTTGGCATCAAGGTGTTTAAATAAATATCTTTATTTACTACATGTACAAGTTGTGGAAATATAAACACACATGCAGTATAATGTGATACTTTATTGACAACGTTTCGCCCATCCAGTGGGCTTTATCAAGTCACAAACAGATCTACCTGGGTGAAACATGTGTGAATATTTATAGGATGAGAATCCTGGGTCAGGTGGAGAAAGCTGCATGTGATAATCTTCCGAGTAGATAGTCTAAAAACTTATATTTCCATTGTGTTGGTATTTTATAGCATTTATTTCCATGTACAAGGTATACAGACCATAGCTGACATCAATGACATACTACTATATAGAAAGTCCATTGTTATGCTGAGCATTTCCCACAAATTAGGTAAATTTTGCCCCAGGATGCAACCCACACCAGGTACCCATTTTACTGATGGGTGAACATAAACAACCAGTGTAAGGAAACACGCCCAATGTTTACACCTTTGCTGGAGTCGAACCTGGACCCTCAACGTGTGAAGCGAGAACTTTGCCTACTAGTCAAAATACTGAACATTAAAATGGTATAAAATACCGACAGATTGTTAGGTAAGACACATATGCAACAGTTAGATACCTAACTGTTGCATATGTGTCTTACCTAATAGTCAAAATACTGATGATATAATGTATGATATTGACTAAGTAATATGATGTTTGTGTGACACACCAACACTGTGCTATCTTACATAAGGAAGATTACCAATAGACCCCTGGCTGTCTTCAAGAAAGTGCTGGACAGGCACCTAAAGTCAGTACCTGACCAGCTGGGATGTGGTTTGTATGTCGGGTTGCGTGCAGCAAACAGTAACAGCCTGGTTGATCAGACCCTGATCCACCATGAGGCCTGGTCACAGACTGGGCCATGGGGGTGTTGACCCCTGTCCAGGTATACACACCTACACTGTGCTATCTTCCAACGAGCAAGGTGTTTAGTCAAAATATTGATGGTACAATATACAATTGAACCTTGACTTATGAGTGTCCCAATGTACGAGTTTTTTGAGATACGAGCCGTCCCTGGGTCGATTTTTTCGCTCTGAGTTACATGCCAATATTTGAGTTACGAGCCAGCTCCCAATGCTTCCCCTTCAACCCAAAACCTGGACATCTCGCTTGTTTATCTATGACTTCATGACTCGCGAAATCGCAATGACATGATTGCAAACAAACCATACCACGGGCGGGATTTGAACCTGCGGTCAGAGAGACTCGAAACTCCAGACCGGCGCTTTAATTCCATGGAAATCATCCTCTTTTTCTCCTCAGCACTGTCCTTTACACTTACTTTTTCAGGACCCATGCTTATAAAAAAAAAATTAGCCAAATGACTGTCAAAAATGTAAGAAAAGCATGAAAGAACTGCTCACACAGCGAGGTAAACAGTGCACTGAGTTGGCGGCATTCATTATTATTTTAATAATAATAATAATAATTATTAATTTAGAATTAGAGCACAGATCCAATTCCCTAGATCAAGATCCCCTCACTAGCATCAAGGTTCTTGACACTGGTGAGGGGCACTTGATCTAGGGAATTGGATCTGTGCTTCAGTTCCCTAAGTTAATACATGTAGTGATAATAATAATAATAAATAATAATATTTTTTATTATTATTATTATTTATTATTATTATTATTATTATTATTCTTAAGAGAACTGAAGCTCTCATAATAATATTATTATTATTATTTATGAGAGCTTCAGTTCTCTTAATAATTAATAATAATAATAATAATAATAATAATAATAATAATACAGTGGACCCCCGGTTCGCGATACTAATCCGTTCCTGAGAGCTCATCGTAAACCAAAAATATCGGAAAGCGAATCAATTTTCCCCATAAGAAATAATGGAAATCAAATTAATCCGTGCAAGACACCCAAAAGTATGAAAAAAAAAACTTTTACCACATGAAATATTAAGTTTAATGCAATAGAATAGTAATTACAATAACAACAATAACAATAAATAACGAAAGAATAATTGACACTTACCTTTAATGAAGATCTGGTGATGATTGATGGGATGGGAGGAGGGGAGAGTGTGGATGGTGTTAGCATTTAGAAGGGAAATCCCCCTCCATTAGGACTTGAGGTAGCAAGTCCTTTTCCAGGGTTACTTCCCTTCTTCTTTTAATGCCACTAGGACCAGGTTGTTCGGGTTTCAATCCTTCAGCCTCTATGTACTCCTTGAATTCATGCACATATTTTTCAGCCGCTTTGTGGTCTGAACTGGCAGCCTCACCATGCCTAATCACACTATGTATACTTCTACGATTCTTAAATCTTTCAAACCAACCTTTGCTAGCCTTAAATTCACTCACATCACCACTAGTTGTAGGCAATTTTTTTACCAAATCATCATGCAACTGCCTAGCCTTTTTACAAATGATTGCTTGAGAGATGCTATCTCCTGCTATCTGTTTTTCATTTATCCACACCAATAACAGTCTCTCAACATTTTCTAACACTTGCGGGTCGCTGTTTCGTAATCACAGTTGCACCTTTTGCAAGAACAGCTTCCTTGATTGCCGTTTTCTTGCTCACTATAGTAGAGATGGTTGATTGGGGTTTGCTATATAACCTGACCAGCTCCGACACACGCACTCCACTTTCGTACTTTGCAATTATCTCTTTCTTCATTTCAACAGTCATTAACACCCTTGGTCTTGAAGGGTTGGCACTGGGAGCTTTCTTGGAGCCCATGGTGACTTATTTTGCAAAAACAGGCACCAAAAACAGTGATATGGTTAATATGGAATGTACCGAATGTATCCTTAGATGCGCGCACACTGGCTGGCTTGTAAACACTGGCACACACGGGGCAGTTCAGGCCACACATGGACACGTCTCGTACGAACCACATCACATACCGGGTTTTGTATCGGGAAGTGAGGCAAATTTTCTGAGATGTAATGCATTGGTTACCGGATTTATCGGATACTGATAGCATCGCGAACCGGGGGTCCACTGTATGTACGCAATAATTCAGAATGCTGCCGCTAATAGCACAGCTGATGCCAAAACATCTGGTATGCAGTACACGTTTACATCACTGTGGGAGCAGTTCTCTCGCGCTTGCTTGCATTTTTTTTACAGTTATTTGGCTAAATTTCTTTTTTCTAACCATGGATCCTAAGAAAATAAGTGCAAAGGACAGTGCTGAGAAGAAAAAGAGGATGATTTCCATGGACTTAGCCAGGCAATACCAGCTTAGTACATCTACGATATGTAGATATTAAAGCTGTATCAGTTATGTTCAGTGATTAAACAAACAATTTGTATCAGTAAAGTTCAGCGGTCAAACAAAATGTTGTTGGAGGTTTATAGGGCCACTGACATCATACACCGCACCCTCAACTTCCCCCCACCCTCAACCTCCCCCACCCTCAAACTCCCCCACCATCTCTGCTCCAAGTGTGTAAGTACATATATACATAATATAAACAGTTTAATACATGTATTTCTTTACAATCTGTAGTGTATTATGATTTATTATGTTTCATACATGATATTTCTTATTTATAAATACATGTACGTACATTGTTTCAGTGTTTTCCTTAGAAAACTAGTGATCTACTGCAGTTAGCCTGACAAGTACTTTGCTTTCTCTTACAATAAGAGCATGGGAAGATACTATAGTCAAGATTGGATAGGAAATGGCGGACACTTCCGCCGCTGCCTCTGCCACCATAGTATGGCCTGTTTTATTCATTCTAGAGTATATATCAGGTTTTTGTGTTAATTATATTGTTTTTTATGTCATATTAGACGAATTGTGATAAATAAGCCGTACAGTTGATCTTAGCATCATATTCAAGTATTTTGTCTTGTCTCCAGAGTGCAGGAATGGATTAATGGCTGTTCAATTAATTTAAATGAGGAAAAAGTGATTTGATATACAAGTAAATTGAGTTACGAGCTAGGTCACGGAACGGATTAAACTCGCAAGTCAAGGTTCCACTAAGAGTAATTTGATATTTGTGTGACACGACACACGAACACTGTGCTATCTTGCTACAAGCAAATATTTTTTTCTTAAAAATTGTTTAGCCACCAGTCTCTTTAAGGGGTTAAAGGCTCTTCAACCAAGGAATTGGACCTACTCTCCCCTTGGATTGAACCTAAATGCCTCCCATATCTCTAGGTACTGTATGGACCCCGTAGTAACTTGCACTAGTGGGCCATGCTCATCTTTGACCTCCACTTCAGCCGCCACACCTCACTTATGCTCTCTGTATAAGGTCTGGGCACATGCTTCTGCTTTAGGTTGAGGGACTGATCTCCTCAAAATATCTTCTACTGGCTCTGGTGTTATTTGCCTGTTATTGACTGAAGAAGCCTGTTGTGCTGGCATGACATTTTAGCATGTTGCACATGCATTTCATTTATCAAGGTGTAAATCAACTTCTTTAGATTTGGTTCAGTTGTATAGAGCTATCCTGGTTTGTCCTGTGTTATTTTGTGAATTAAGTTATCTGGGATTGTGGGTTATCGTAGTTTATCCTCGGTTTTCTTTTATTATGAATTGTCCTGTTGTCTTGGTTTGTTTTGGGTTACCCTTTGTTATCTTGTTATTATGGTTTATCCTGATTTGTAAATTGTTTTCCTGGTATGTTCTGATATATGGCTATTACAGCAGTTTAGTTAAGTAAGGATATTATGAGATTTTACTGGCATATCTTAAGATGATTATTGGTTATTCTACATTAAATGTTCATAATTTGTCACTAAGGTCTACTACTAATAAGTATATATGTCTCTTTTAATTATTACATAAATGTATAATGTCTGTCACACACATACTGTATGTAGTTACCCTGAATATAGGTTATCTTATTTTAAGTATACAGTTGACCCTTTAACCCTTTCAGGGTCCAAGGTCAAATGTGAAGGGGTGCCCCAGTGGTACAATATGGTACAATGGTGCCATATGATACAATGGTACTGTATGGTAGAATATGATACAATGGTACCATTTGGTACAATGGTACCATGATACAATGGTACCATATGGTGCAATGATATCAAATGGTACATTGTACCATTTATTTATTTATTTATTTATTTATTTATTTTATGTCTTTGCAAACAGTACATTGAGATTTTGTATTTACAATAGTGGGTTGCAATGCAGAGAGAGCCTCTATTATGCCTAGGCATTATGGGCCAACTTAACATTATTGGCTTACAGTCTACTTAATACTAAGGAGTATATCATAGTTGTACAGTAGAATATTAATTATAAATGAATCAAAATTTGTATAATACAAAGATATATTTATATTCTAAAATGCTTTTGTGAAAACAGTGATTCAATTATATTCCTGTCAACAATGGATAAAAGGTTCAGTGTGATTATTTCAGTTATGATGTGGGAGTACATAGGTGAGTAAATGTGTACTGAGTATTTAGCATTTAGTCTAGGGTGATTAAGTGGCTTTTGAGAAGTCTTAAATTGATTTTCAGACTGGGTTACTTTAATATCTTCTGGTAATGAATTCCATATTTTGGGGCCCTTTATGTGCATAGAGTTTTTACACAGTGTGATATGGACACGAGGTATATCAAAAAGAGATCTGTGTCTTGTGTTGTGGTCATGTGTCCTGTTTAGGTTGGTGAGAAGTTTGAGTGGAGGGTTTATATTTGCATGTATTGTTCTGTGTATGTAGTAGGCACATGAATAAGTATGGATGTTCTTAAAAGTGAGCAGATTCAGACTTTTGAAAATTGGTGGAGTATGCTGGCAGGAGTGGGAATTTGTTATTATTCTTACTGCTGCCTTTTGCTGGGTTATTAGGGGTTTTAGGTGATTGGATGTTGTTGATCCCCATGCACAAATTCCATATGTAAGATAAGGGTATATGAGTGAATGGTACAGTGCCAGGAGAGATGAGTGTGGAACGTATTATTATTATTATAATCAAGGGGGAAGCGCTAAACCCATAGGATTATGCAGCGCCTGGGGGGGGGAGGGATGTGGAAGGCATTCAGGCTTAATTCGGTGAACTGGAGCACAGATCCAATTCCTTAAATCAAGAGCCCCTCACCAACATCATGGAACCTTCCGTGAGGGGAGTGTGGAACGTAGTACCTTATCTTTGATAGTATGCCTACAGTCTTGGAGATTTTCTTGGTGATTTGTTGTATGTGTGTCCGGAACTTAAGGCTACCGTCAAGGTGGATACCTAGGAATTTTCCCTCTGTGAGTCTTGTGACTGATGATCCATTTAGCGTTATGTTAATTGGATCATTTGCAGTTTTGTTTCCAAACTGAATGAAATAGGTTGTATCAGTGTTCAGGGTAAGTTTATTAGTCATCATCCAGGCAGATATTTTCAGTAATTCAGCATTGACTTTGTTTGCTAGTATGACTGTGTTTGGGTGGGAAAAGACATACGTAGTGTCATCTGCAAATAATATGGGTTTGAGTAGCTGTGATGCATTCGGTAGATCATTGATGTAGATGAAAAAGAGGAGTGGTCCAAGGACGCTTCCTTGTGGGACTCCTACTGTGATTGGTTGGGTGGAATAGTTTGCATCATTTGCATACACATATTGAGTTCTGTTACTAAGGTATGACTTTAGGTAGTTGAGGGAGTGGCCTCTGATACCATAGTGCATTAATTTGGAGTACAGCAGTTCATGGTCGACTGTATCGAAAGCTTTACGTAAATCAGTGAAAATGCCCAGCGGGACTTCTTTCTTTTCAAGTGCGGTATATATTAGTTCTAGCATGTGTATGATAGCATCATTTGTGCTTTTATTATTCCTGAATCCAAACTGACAAGGGTTTAATATGTTGTGTGAAATGAGGTAGGAATAGATCCGTCTATGAATTAATTTTTCAAAGATTTTAGAGAGCAGTGGTAAGTTAGATATTGGTCTATAGTTATTCAAGTCAGCTTGGTCACCTCTTTTATGGATCGGAGTGACCCTCGCTATTTTGAGGATTGTTGGGAAGGTAGATGATTCAATGGGTTTGTTAAAGAGCATTGCAATAATTGGTGACAATACTTGAGAAGGTTTTTTGTACATAAAAGCAGGCAAGTTGTTTGTCTCCTGCCTTGTTTTTAAGGGTGTTTATGATGAGCGTTACTTCAATGGGGTTGGTTTGAGCTAGGAGTAGCATATTTGGGTAGGTACCTATAAGGTAGTCTGATGGACGGGTGTTTGTGCTTGGTATTTTGTTTGCTAGATTTTTTCCTATGGTGGAGAAGAAAACATTAAGTCTGTTTGCTGTTTCGGTTGGAGTGAGTAGGGGTTCATCTGATTTTGTTAGTTTGATTGCTTTGTTTTTGGATAACTTTTTAGTTCCAATAATTTCAGATAGAGTTTTCCACGTTTTTTTCCTATCACCTTTGATGTTATGTAATCTATTTTCATAATACAATTTTTTTGACCTTATCAGGCTGGTAAGTGCTGACGAGTAACTTTCCGACTGTTCTCTAGTTAATTGACCCATTCTATACTGTTTTTCATATTTGTGCTTTGTGTTAATGGATTTGAGGATGCTTGGTGTTAGCCAGGGATTATTCAGTCTCTTTGCTGTGATCTGTTTAGTTTTTCTGGGTCAATGTCTGTTTTAGAGGCGATGGTTTTTTTTAGTAAATTCTTTATACATTCATTCATATCTGTATATGTTTTGAGCTCATTTTGCCAATCGATGTTATTCATAGCTGCTATAAAGTTGTTAACTGCTGTCTCGTTATGTAGTCTGAAGGTTACTTTAGTAATGTCTTGTGGCAGTTTGCCCAGATTACTTATGAGAAAGGTTGGGTAGTGGTCTGTAGAGTTGTCTGTGATTGTCTGATTTTAAAGGGGATATGGTGTTTGTCCAGATGTGGTATACTGTATTTAGGAGGTGCTTGTCTCGGAGATTCTTGTAGGTTTAGATATTACTGGTAGCAACAGGCAGTTGCTCATTGTTTGTGAATTCGGTTACTTGTGGGTCCTGGTCATGTAGTATGTTTATGTTGAAATCTCCTCTTAGTAGTAGGTTGCCTTTATTCATGTGTGCATCAGTAATCATGTTTCCTAGTTTTTCATTAAAGTGATAAATGTTTGACATTGGTACTCTGTAGATGTTTATAACTGTGAGGGGTTTTTGCAGGTCTTTCGATTTAAATTTTGCTATGATATATTCTCCACGTTCGTCCCTTGTGCAAGATTTATTGATACATTCGAGTTGATTTGAATAGTATATAGCTGTTCCTCCCCCTTGCTGGTCTGTTCTACAGTTGTGTATGGCCATGTAGCCAGGAATGGTATAGAAATCTGTGATATAAGGCTTAAGCCAAGTTTCTGTGAGTGTGATGATTGATATATTGGAATGAAGGGAATTGAGTAATGCTGTGAGGTCATCATAATGTTTGCTCAAGGATCTGACATTGTAGTTAAAGATGGTTATGATATTGTTTGCACTGAGTAATGTCTTTGCTTGGGCTGTTGTGTAGTAATTACAGTTACTGGTTGATTCATGTAATTCATTTTGTAAACAGTTTACATCAGGATGTATGCTTGTAATCATAGTATGAGAGTAATCATGCAAACTAGATTTTCTGAGTATAATGATATGAGATTTATATTGAATCTCCAACTAGACTTATGACTAAGACTCTGTGATTAATCTAAAACTTGTAAAAATTTGAAAGAAAAAGGGATTATTACAGAATAGATAATTCAGTTATACACTTAAGCATCTAATAGCACCTTAATTATTTTAACAAGTGAGTTTATGAACTACAGTAGATATTTACAGCTAAAATAAAGGAGCTAATGAATATAATAATAAAAGAATGTATTAAAAGCAAAATCAGTAGCACCTGAGGTAGTCAATAGCACCTGGAGTATTTTAATGGAAAAATAGTGAACTTATTACACTTTAGCACCTGAGAATAGCACCTTGATTATTTTAACAATATATGAATATATGAACTGAGGTAGTTATATAAATCTAAAATAAAGGAGAAAATATATGTAAGGGACAAAATTTTAAATTTAAGGGAAACCCCCAAAGTTCAAGGGGAACAGTAGTAAAAAAAGAAAAAAGGGCAAAAATAGTAAACTTTAAAATTTACACCTAGAATAGGTACATATGGTACGTTCTATTAAAACACAATAAGCCCACAAATATTTTCACCCATTTTTATTTAAAAAAAATTAAATTAAAACAAAAAAATATGCAAAAATGTTGAAATTTAGTAATGTTCTTTTATAAAATTTTTAAAAAAGTACATCCCCCGACATGTCCCTTTAAAGGTTTTGACAAAGCACTTTGTTTTGGGAAAAACGCGGAGTCACTAGTTTAGCTTGCGTCGTAAACCACTCAGCCCCTTGGCTGGGGGCCTCGTGGCATCAACGTCGTTGACAATAGGGTAAGGGTATCAATGTTACAGGGCCCATATGTACATTGAAACTATATGGTAAAATTGAACCATAGGGTTTAAAAATTGTATGAAAATGGCCCCCAAATTGTACCAAAAGGTTGAAAACCTAGTGTAGCACCCTTTGTACTGCTGCACGGAAAAACCCATGCTGTCTGCCAGCTTGTTCATATTTCCCCGCCACTCAGATGTTTGCCCTCTTGGGCCAGGCCTCTGGGTGGGCAGGGCCACCCTTTGCCGGCCCTTGCCAGGGCCCTCACTCACACAGGGGCCCCTAGCGGGAAAAGAACAAGTACTTCCCAGCTC
The DNA here is from genome assembly GCF_026875155.1 of Cherax quadricarinatus. Taxonomy (NCBI): domain Eukaryota; kingdom Metazoa; phylum Arthropoda; class Malacostraca; order Decapoda; family Parastacidae; genus Cherax; species Cherax quadricarinatus. Next base: position 38,506,186 of record NC_069443.1, on the reverse strand, counting down.
TCTCTCGGGGGATGGCCCTGCCCGGGCCGGGGCCCACAAACCCCAACAAGCCTGTGCACCCCCATGACCTTTCAATAAAGAAAAAAGCCCCCCGAAGATTTTTCTTTAAAACCCTTTGACTTTTTCCCCCGACGTAAAAAATTACGCCCTTACGACCCAAAATTTTCTGACGATTTATAGCAAAAAATTCTAGCGGCTCAAACCCGAGCCCCAAAAGGGCCTGATAGGCCTACACGGAGAGAAGGGGGTCTCAGGGGTGGTGGGGCACCCTGTAAAAAAAAATTCGGGGCCCTTAGGGGTTTGCATTGTGGGGAAAGCCATGTTTTCAGCCCATTTTTCACCTTTGGCCTCCGGTAAAAAAGTTCCTCACTCCTGGGCCCGGATGGAGGTCTTTTTTTCCCAAGTGATAGCTCTAACAGCGTTGAAAGTGTCAGTGACAGTAAATTTAAAAGGGTTTTAAAAAGTGAGTTTTAAACCAAAAAAAGTCCCCGGGAAAACGAAAAATAGTGACAAAAAACCCAGATGACCCAAAACCCTTTTGGGCCCTTTGGGTGCTGTCCCGGCTTTTCACGTTCACGTTCCCCTGTACCAGGACGAAAGAGGAAACTTTTGGTATTTAACAACACCCTGATGATAGCAGTGTTTGTGATAGTGATAGTGATTTAAAAAGTCATTGAAACCCAGTTTTTTAAGTAAAAACCCGTAAAGGAGTGGAAAAATTCCCCAGTGAAGGCCCGGGGCCAGTTAAAGGTCCCAAAAAACGTAAAAAAAACGGGGGGGCGGGTTGTAGGGGGTTTAAATATGGTTTGTTTTTCCCCCCCCCCCCCCCCCCCCGGGGGAAAGGAAATTTTAAACCCGGGCCCCAAACCAAAAACGAACGGGGTTTGGGGGATGACAAATTTGTTCCCGGGGGTATAAATTTAAATGAAAAAAAAGGGGGGGAAAAAAGGGGGGTCCCCCCCAGGGGGAACCCAAATGGGCCAGTAACTGGCCCCGGGCTTTTGAGAAACCCAGGTACCCTAACATAAAATTGCTCCAAACAAAACCCTTGAAAAAACCAGGGCCAAAACAAATCCCCCAAACCCCAAAACCGCACACAAGGTGGTTTTGGACCCCAGATTTTGGCAAAATGGAAAAAACCTTTGTTTTTTTGCCACAGAAGGGGGTTATTCTTATAGTGGGGGGCCGGGGGAAAAAAAAATTGTAAATAAACCGGGAAAATTTTAAATTCTAAAAAGGCGGTACCGGGGAAAGGAGGCAAGGTGGAGGGAGACCGTTTTTCCCCACAATGTTTCCACGGCGCACAGCCCAAAGGCCGTTGTGTTTGTCCCCCTTTTTTAAAAGGGAAAAGGTAAAAAATTTTTCCCTTCCCAAACTGTTGCGTATGTTACACTTTTTCAGACAAAACCAGCTGACAGAAGCGCAGGTTATATAAAAAAAAAGTTTTATGTACCTGAAACAAAAGTGCTGCATGTTTTTTACCCCTTTCCCAGGAAGCTTGTTTTGATGAGTCCTTAAATTTTATTAAAAGGGGAAGGGCCTCATTCAATCAATTTTAATACCAAGCAAGGGGAAAAAACGCTTTGGTATAAAGCTATTTTTTTACTGTGTGATTGCAAAGTGGCTTTTTTTTAGATATTATTTTTTGTTTCCCCTGGCGTAATACTTTGAGAGATACCATGAAATTATTGGGGATCCCCTGGTGATGTGGGTTTGAACAAAGATTTGGAAAACCCTATCTTGGTAAGGGATATGTTTATTTTTCTAATAACTGGGACACAAGCCCCCTTTCTCAGGGGATTTCTTGCGAGTGAACTTGACAGACGTGTGGGCACCAAATGCGTTGGGGAAAACGCAAAACATTTTGCAAGGTTCGACCTGGCACCGCAAGGTGAGGGGCAAGCCTTTGCGCCAATGACATCATGGCATTTCGGTGGGATGACAAAAGTGATGACATTGTTGAATTTATTCACACAAACAAATGGTAGCAGTGGCAGGGGCAAAAGAGAGAAATGAAAAACCCCCTAAAACCTGCAGCTGTCAAGGACTAAAACCTTAATATGCCTTTTTTGGGGCAAATGTGACATGCGATTGGGTTTTTCCCACTGTTTTTCGCAAAAGTTATAAGTTATATCAAACCTTTTTTTTTCCCTCTTGTTGATTTCTCTATGCAAATGCTTATAACATATACAAAATTGAAGGGCCCAAAAAAAACACCAAAATATGGTGAATTTTTTCCTGTCAGTAATCAAGGGGCAAATAATTGCAAAGTACAAAAAACAACTCCTGCTAGACCCGCCCCAAGACTCATCTGTTTGAGGCCCGGTGATTTACCAACCCCCTACAATTGCCTCCTACACTGCCAAGGGAAAAAAGCTCAGAAGAGGTGTTTTTGTAAAGTATGCATACCACAAAACGCCCACAAACACGCAGAGACACTCGTTTTATGTGTGAGGGGGTGAAGGGCCCCCCTTTCATATACCCATGTTTTTAAAGAGTTCCACAAGCTGCAGCAGTTTTTTTGGAACGTGGTTAGTGACTGTACCTTTTGTATATATATTATGGAAAAATAGTAATAAACAAATTTTTTTGTATTGTTTGTTTGTGGAAAAAAAAGTGTTACACAAAAAATGGTGATTTAAAATTTGGGTTTTTTTTTGTGTTTTAAAAAAAGAGTGTTATTTGGGAAAAATTTCACCTTACATGGGCTCACAGGGGCCACATAAGTTTCCCGGGAAAATATTGAAAAAGCAAGAAAAAACCTTTTTAATTAAAAGTAAATAAAAGAAACCCGGGGGGGCGGCAGTCGCCCCTGTTGCCGTACGCAGTCAATTTCTGCAAACTTTGCGGTTAAAATTCCCCGGTAAGTACTATGGCAAAAAATTTTTTTTTTGGGTTAAAACATATAAAAATATTCCAAAATTTTTTAAGAAAAAATAATTTTTTTTTTTTTGAATAAATTTTGGGGACCCTAGAATGACAGTTTTAGAGAGGGCCCTGGGAAAAAGTCAAAGGGTTAAAACCCCCCCCCCCCCCTACCCAAAAACCAAATAATCCTTCTTTTTATAAAGGTAGCAGTGGTTGGGCGCCCGCATTGTTTTTCCCAAGAGAGGAAGGGGAGGTATAATTTATCTTTACTTTATCACCCTACACAAAGGCATCCGTCCCTCAACGAGTTTTTTCCTGATGTCGTGTTTTGGGACGTTTTTTAGCTTCAGGGCGCAGGTAAAAACAGGAACTAGCCGAAATTTGCCCCAAAATTTTTCGAGAATTGTAAGGGGATCCCCGTACAGTGTTCCCCCCACTGTTTCTTTAAATCACGTGGGTTTAGCGTCCTTGTACGTTGGGGTTTTTTTCTGTTTTTGGCACTCTGCACAAGGGTGTTTCAGCCCAAACCAAAAGGTGAGTTTTTTTGGGGATTTCTGCATCCAGTTGACTTCTCCACGTGTTTTGGGGGGGTGGGGAAGGAAGAGGAAGTGGCCGTTCCTCACCTTGCCCATGCTCGCCCTACTCACACTCGCCCGTCTACCATACACTCGCCACTGCCCACTCCCTCTGCTGTGTTTTCTGCTGTTTTCCATGTGAATTCATTGCCAGAGTTGTGTATCAGAGTGCCCGAGGCCACTCGAAGCTACGTAGATCAGCATGCCACGTAGATCAGCAAGCCACGTAGATCAGCAAGCCACGTAGATCACACCACGTGGATCATGACGCCACGTGGGTGTGGGCGATGTCACGTGGATCTACCAGCCACGTGAGTTACCAGATGTCCCAGGCCTCTTGCTGTGGTCTGCTGCCCGCATCACATCGACGTCACCCACGATGCTGGCCGACTTCATGTCACGATGTCTGCTGATGTCACCTCGAGATGTCTGCTGACGTCATAGTGCTGCTGACGTCATCACGCCTGACATCACACGACGTCACATCGAGTGTTTCTTGTAATTATTTCAGTATTGTCTAGAAGATTGAGAGAAAATATATGTCGTGTGTTAATTAATTCCTCTCAGTCAGTGTTCTCACATGTTAGTGTACCGCGATGTGTTTAAAGTTGCCGTGTGTCCAGTGAGGTCTGAGCCAGACCTGAGTAGCACCACTGTGTTAAGTCACCTGTGTGACCAGTGCGTATGACAGCTGATGTCACGACAGCCCCGAGTGACCGAGCCCTCTTGTACAGAAAGCTTTTATGCTCGTCGCTCGTGATGTTCTGCAGAATCGTACCTGCTACGATTCCCATCGAGATTTGTTCACTTCACCTCCAGACCTTCAGAGTGCAGTTATATGCAGAGAAACAAGTCTGGGGACGCTTAGACTAACCTCTGCTATAACTCCAACTGTCGAGAGAATGACACACTGTCAGCCTCGTGTCACAAGCTTCAGTGAGCAGCCTGCACAAAGATGATGTCATTTTGACTGCTAGCTCTCTCACTGCAGTCTGGTGTATGATGTTACGACTCCCAGATGTTTCGCCCAGTCGTCTGTGCCACGACTCGCTCCACAACTCTCTCCACGCTCGCCGGCAGTGACAGCCCAGCGACAGTACCAGTCGAGAAGTGTCCTCCTGAGTCGCTTGCCAGAAGCCCTGCCCAGTTGCCGAGTTTTGTCGACGCCTCACTCGAGGGCACCAGCATGTCATGCCCCAGGTTGAGTGAAAACCTGCAGCGACTCCTACGATGACTGCTTCACCGTTCCAGAGACCGTACCCTGTTACGTCACAGCTCAGCCGCAGCGATGTCTCCTGTGTTGCAGTATCTGTCCAGACGCAGGAAGGCGTGCAGTGATGCACTTAGACGCTCATTGCCTATGACCACGATGTTTAGCACACCCCACATGTTTTTTCTTCCCTCCCTGTAGGAAGTTTTTTTTCCATGTCCATATGTATATATATGTTTTTATTTTGTGTTCTGTGACCTGTTTCTACGAGAGAGAGGCCGAGTTTCTTTTACCACCAGTATTGTCGCGTCGGGACGATGTGCGGTAGGTGGCCGAGCATATGTAGACAGCCTGTACTGTCTGCACAGACAGCCCATGCTGTCTGCCAGCTTAGTTCATATTTCGCGCCACTCAGATGCTGCCCTCTGTAGCCAGGCCTCTCGGTAGGCACGCCAGCCTGCCGGCCCTTGCCACGCCCTCACTCACACAGCAGCCTAGCAGGAAGACACAAGTACTCCCAGCTCTCTCTCGTGGGATGGCCCTGCCCGGGCCATGGGCACAAACACACAAGCCTCTGCACCCACCACGACCTTTTAATAAAGTAAGAAGCCTCCGAAGATATATCATTAACCACCCACCCACCCACTACCAGAATACCAAATAATCCTTCTTTTTATAATAGAATTCCTCTTCAGATACACTTCCATCAGTCTTAGAACTGTAAGTTGTGAAGAGGAAAGTCAGAATTTGCTCGGAGAGTGAGTATGAAGTGACAGCTTCCTTGCCGCCAGGCACGATGAACAAAGCTACTTTTGCAGCATTCCCACAATGCCACGCGGGCATCCAGATTTTTTCTATAGTGCGCACACTGACCACCCTGATCCATTCTCTCAGATGTAGCCCTACCAGCCTTCTTGCACTAAATTTGACGCCGCTAGAATTTTGAGGTAGATCTACGGTTTGGACCCTCAACGTAAAGCCCGTAGATCTATGGCACGGACCCTCAAGGGGTTAACTATGTGGGGGTTAGGGGGCACTGAACCCCCCGTGCAGTCAAAAATTCACATATAACTTTTGACTTCCCAAAAACTTAACCCTTTGAGGGTCAAGAACCTCGATCCTTAACTTCCACTCAGGGTCGAAAAATATTCTAAAAAAAATATTTGTGATCAATACTTACCGAGATATAGAGGCATGAAGTTCACAGAAAGTGAACTGCTTACGGCAGCATCGCCGCCTGCTGGTCAAATGGTAATCGTTTATTTTTTTCTGCTTTTTTCTTTTATTTTTTAACATTTTATTTTTTCAATTAACTTTCATGGCCCGTGAGACCAGTATAAGGCATATTTGGTATGTATTCACTTGTTGTAAGCTACACAATAACTGCACAAACATTGTTGTCATTATATTGTTTACAAAACCTGTTTACACAAACCAACAATAGAAAATGTTTATTACTATCTTTCTATATTATATATACACATATAGAGTCACTGAACATGTTCCTAGAAGTGCTGCAGCTTGTGGAATTCTTTGAAACATGGTGTCATGCACAGTGGTGTTTTACTCTTCACACACAAAATTAGTGTGTCTTCATTTTTGTGGGCGTTTTGTTGTATGTGCACAGACAAAACGCCTCTTCTATGCAGTTTTCCTCAGTAGTAGGAGGCAGTTGTATGGGGTAGTGATCACCAGGCCTCAGACGAGAGGGTAGTTGTTGATCAGTTCACAGGTGGTGCTCTATTGCAGTTGTTGTTACTTGGTACTTGAATAATATTTGTCTGATGACAGACGAACAAAATTGACCATGTGGTGGTTTGTTTATGGTTTTCAAGTTATACAAATTATAAGGACTGAGCATGGAAATTTCCAGAAGATGAGGAAAGGGTTTTATGTACAGTGGAACCTCGGTTTTCGTATACCCTGGTTTTCATAGGATTCGGTTTTCGACGACTTTTTTTTTTTTTTTTTTTTTTTTTTTTTTGTCAAAATTTTATCCCAGTTTTTGTACATTTGCTCAGTTTTCATAGAGATGACAATGGTCTGCTGTACCAGATGCGTCCGCCTGCCTGCGCCCACACAAAGCATCCCACACATTCTGACTCGGTCTGGCTATGTTTCTCGTTGGGTGAGCATTACCCCACGCGTTCAGATAACATTTTGTAATAATCCATTGTTTTTTGCGTTTGTTTATTGAGTCCAACTGCTAAAGTAGCCACCATGTGTTCTCAAGAAGGATTTTGAAGGGTTTGAGGCTGACCTTGATGACCCTACACCTATTGTGGAATCTATTGTGTCTTTGGGGAAGTCCATGGGGTTGGATGCGAGTGGCCAGGATGTGGAAGAGTTGGTGGATGACCACAGGGAAGAGCTAACCACTGAAGAGCTGCAAGACCTTCTACTGGTACAGCAACAGACTGCAATTGAGAAAATTGCTTCAGAGGAGGAAGAGAGAGGGAAGAAGGTGCCTTCTTCAGTGATTAACCCCTAAACTGTCCAAACGTAGATCTACGGTGGCTCGTGTAGCGCTCTGAATGTAGATCTACTTTTTTTTTCCTTATTTCTTATGGAGAAAATCAAGGTCGGAGCGCTACGCGCGCAGACGTAGATCTACGTTTGGACAGTTTAAGGGTTAAGGACATTTGTGCAAAGTGGAGTGAGGTGCAAACATTTGTGGAGGACCATCACCCTAACAAAGCTTTTGCAAGCCATGTCTGCAATATGTTCAGTGACAATGCTTTGTCCCATTTTAGGCAAATCTTAAAGAGACACCAGAAACTGACCTCTCTGGACAGATTTTCTTTGTGACAGGGGTCCAGTGACTCTCAAGCTGGTCCTAGTGCCAGTAAAAGACAAAGAAGGGAAGTAACCCCGAATAGGGCCTTGATACCTGAAGTCCTTATGGAGGGGGATTCCCCTTCTAAACAATAACCTCTCCTCCTCCCTCTTCCCTCACCATCTTCCATATGCCAACGAGAGTCCTTAATAAAGGTAAAAGTGATGTTAAATGTTCATTTATCCATTTCATTAGTCATTTATATTTATTTTTCATTGTTTTCTGTATGTAAAACTGTAGTTATTCTCTATAAAATGTATTTTTTGTTAATATTTTTGGGTGTATGGAACGGATTAATTGGATTTATTTCTTATGGGAAATATTACTTAAGTTTTTGTACAATTCGGTTTTCATCAGACTTTCTGGAACGAATTAATCATGAAAACCAAGGTTCCACTGTACCACTTGTAACTCATGCAAACACAATCAGCAAACCCAATTTGCTTGTCACATTTGTCCACTGAGTGCATATTGAGGGTGTTGTTCATCACAGCTGCAGGTTTTAGAATGGGTTCATTGGCCCCTCTATTCTGCCTGTTAGTGTCTGTCATTTTGTTTTGGTGAATTGATGTTAGCAGTGCGACATCTCGTTTGTCATGCCACCAAAATGCTATGATGTCATTGGCACCTCTACACATGCCAAACTCGAACCTAGGCATATGCTGATGATTTACACACACTGTGCCCCCACGTTTGTCATGTTCACTCGCAAAAAATCACTGAGTAAGGGGCTTGTGTACCAGTTACCAGTGTATAATATATGCCCCTTACAACGATATGGTTCCATCATTGTTCTAACCACATCACCAAAGATACCCAATAACTTCCTGGTATCTTACAATATGTACTTCCAGTGTACACAATAATATCCAATATAAGACCACTGTAGCAGTCACAAAGTACAAACAACTTAATACCAAAGCATTTCCTCTTGCTTGGTATATATTGCTTGAACAGCAGTCTACCTTTGAACAAAATCCAAGACTCGTCAATAACAAGCTTCCTGAAGGGATAAAAATACATGGAGAATTTCTGTTTCAGATTCATAAACACATTCCTAATCTTATATAACCTATTTTTTCTGTCAGGCCTTGTTTTGTCTGAGAAGTGTAGCATACGTAATAGTAACACAAATCGATTCACTGGTAATATATCGCCAAAAGCTGGGGTTGCAATCAGGCGGTCTGTCAACCAGTATGATTTGACACTGTGCTAATACACATGTGGTATAAGCATTACTGTGGCAAAGGAAAGATACATCTCGGCCACAGTTGTCTCCTTCCACTGGTGTAGGCGTGATCTTGGTGAAACAATTGTGTTTGCCATGGTGTAATCGAAGTACAGTGGACCCTCGGTTATCGGCTGTAATCCATTCCAGAAGGTGGGCCTAAAACCGAAATAATATTTCTCATAAGAATTAATGTAAATGCAATTAATCCGTTGCAGACACCCAAAAATATTAAAAAAAAATACATTTTTTAAAGATTAATTATAGTTTTATATACACAAAATAATGAGAGCTAAATAAAATAAATAAATGAACATTTAAATCACTATTACGTACCTTTATTCAAGTCTCTTGTTGACTTATGGAAGGCAAGGAGGAAGAGAGAGGTAGGAGTGATTGTTTGGAAAGGAAATCTCCCTCTATAAGGACTAAAGGTATCAAAGCCCTTTCTGGGGTTACATCCCTTCTTTATCTTTTACTGTCACTAGGGCCAGCTTGAGAGTCACTGCACCCCCGTAGCACCAAAAAACTGTCCAGAGAGCTTTGTTTCTGGCGTCTCTTTAAAATTTGCCTGAAGTGGGACTAGGTTTTGTCACTGAACATGTTGCAGATATGGCTTGTTTCAGCTTTGTCAAGGTGATATTTTTCAACAAAATTTTGCAACTCCTTCCACTTTGCACATGTGTCCTTAATCACTGAAGAAGGCACATTCTCCCCTCTCTCTTCCTCCTCCTCTGAACCAGTTTCCTCAGCTGTGGTCTGTTGCTGTTGCAGATGAAGGTCTTGCAGCTCTTCAGTGGTTAGCTCTTCCCTGTGATCCTCCTCCAACTCTTCCACATCCTTGCCACTCACCTCCACCCCATGGACTTCTGCAAAGACACACTAGATTCCACAACAGGCAGGGGGTTGACAGGGTCAGCCTCAAACCCTTCAAAATCCTTGAGGACACATTCTGGCCACAATTTTCTCCAAGTAGAGTTCAAAGTCCTGGAAGACACTCCCTGCCGAGCCTTACCTATAAGACTTATACAGTGGACCCCCGGTTAACGATATTTTTTCACTCCAGAAGTATGTTCAGGTGCCAGTACTGACTGAATTTGTTCCCATAAGGAATATTGTGATGTAGATTAGTCCATTTCAGACCCCCAAACATACACGTACAAACGCACTTACATAAATACACTTACATAATTGATCGCATTCGGAGGTGATTGTTATGCGGGGGTCCACTGTATAGTTGACCCCCGGTTCGCGATATTAATCCGTTCCTGAGAGCTCATCGTAAACCAAAATTATTGGAAAGCGAATCAATTTTCCCCATAAGAAATAATGGAAATCAAATTAATATGTGCAAGACACCCAAAAGTATGAAAAAAAAACTTCACCTCATGAAATATTAAGTTTAATGCAATAGAATAATTACAATAACAATAGATTAATAACAATAGAATAATTGACACTTACCTTTAATGAAGATCTGGTGATGATTGATGGGATGGGAGGAGGGGAGACTGTGGAAGGTGTTAGTGTTTAGAAGGGAAATCCCCTTCCATTAGGACTTGAACTGGCAGCCTCACCATGCCTTACCACACTGTGTATGCCACTACAATTCTTAAATCTTTTAAACCAACCTTTGCTGGCCTTAACTTCACTCACATCACCACTAGTTGCAGGAATTTCTTTACAAAATCATCATGCACTCCGACACACGCACTCCACTTTCGTACTTTGCAATTATCTTTTTCTTCATTTCAATAGTCATTAGCATCCTTGGTCTCGAAGGGTTGGCACTAGAAGCTTTCTTGGGGCCCATGGTGACTTATTTTGCAGAAACAAACAAAAAACAGCGATAATGTGTATAATATGGAATGTACCGAATGTATCCTTTGATGAGCGCGCACTGGCTGGCTTGTAAACACTGGCACACACGGGGCAGTTCAGGTCACACGTGGACATGTCTCGTACGAATCGCATCGCATACCGGGTTTTGTAACGGGAACCGAGGCAAATTTTTGGCGATATAATGCATCAGTTACAAGATTTATCAGATACCGATAGCATCGCGAACCGGGGGTCCACTGTACAATGGAGGATATTGAAGTGATTCCTCCGGAACTCTCTTAGACTCAAGTCAGTGTCTGAGGTTATTTCAAAGCACCTTTGAAACACTGCTTTCGTGCAGAGTTTTTTGAAGTTAGAAATGACCTGCTGGTCCATGGGCTAGATGAGAGGAGTGGTGTTAGGAGGCAAGAATTTCACTGTTATAAAACTAAAGTATCTAAACAATCAGTAGTTCCCAGTATTGGAAATATGTCACTCTGTCTGACTGTTTTGGATTATCCTAGGTACTTTACACATATGCTGCTATGTATGATAATCTATGTAACTGTATACATATGTGTATACCTGAAGAAATTTACTTATGATGATGATTTATGACCACAGCTTTGGTAAGATGGGAAAGGAAGGATAGGTAAGGTGAGTGGGAGGAGGGGAGGTGGGGTAATGAAGGTAAGTGGCCTAACCACTTTGGTGCATTTTAATGCAAGTGTGTGTGTGTAGTGTTATTCATGAAATTCATAGGACGGGGGTATGCTGCACTACCCATCAGTGGCACGCATGTATACAAGTTGCATACATTCATGATGCTGAGTTAGTAGGAGGTATAGTTTTTGCTGTTGCCCTCCTTTTTTGGGGGCAGGAGGTTGGTAGCAGGACACTTGCTGTAGATGGTGGTTACAGGGTGCTTGATGGAGGTTTGCTGCTTTCCTGGAGTTGTTGGTTTGCTGGGCTGTTTCTGAGTTGGTGTCCTTCCATAGGAAGTTTGCTGATGTTACATGGTTAGATGTAAGCGTTAGAAGTCTCCATAAATTGGGGTGGTTTTATCCTTATTGGACATAGAATGGATCTGGTGGTAACCATTTTTCTGTAACTTCAGGGAGATTACTCAGGATCATTGGTCTCAGGAAGTTCTTGTGGATGAAATGTCAGATTCTTTGTTGGAGGGTCATTCTTTGGGTTCTGTGGGGAGGTGTGTTGATGAAGTAGTCAGTGGTGTTTGTTGGTTAAGGAGGGTTTTCTCTCTCTGGTATATAGAGAGTTCTTGTATGTCATATAGTTGTCTCTAGTTCATCTAGCCTGACATTTATTGGATCAATCTCGTGTTAGATGTGTAGATCTTTCATCCTGATTCTGTCTCTCCGCCTGGTGCCTGTGATAAAGCGGAGTGCTCTGTTTTGGACTCTTTGTAGCTGTATCATGTTGAATTTTATTGTTAGTGACATGGGCACACAGGGATATTCAAGGGGCCTATGAACGGTGCGCCACGCGGAGTAAAAAAAAAAAAGCGAAAAAATACGATAATTGAGATAATCTTACCAGAAAAATAGCTGGACTTTCTGCCAACACCCTGGTATAATTATCATTATATGATGTTTCTACAAGGAATTATAGTCATTTATAACATGCATGGTGACAGCGCCTTGCGTATCATGGGCTCTGACATGGCTTTTTTTTTTTTTTCCTGCATTTTTATCAATTTCTTATATATTTCCTTCAAATATAATGAAAATTTGCCGTTTGAGATCGTAGCAGAGTGGGCGTAGCAAGTACGGTTTGGGAACCAATCGGGAACCTCCTGTGGGAATAAGTGCTGACAGGTCACAAATTAGCTTGTCTCGGCCAAGACACAGCAGCCAACAAAATGTTCTATTCTTATGCTAATATCAATTATAAGGCTTATTTACCTATCATAATTGATCTGATATGACATAAGGCGATATGATAATAGCATAGAAACAAAAAAAAAGTACATCAGAACAAATAATATATAGCATAATATGATGCCTGAGAAGAAAGGAACTTTATGGACACAACCAACCTCAAGGCTGTACCCATTCTCTCATCACTATTATGAGAGAAAATGGAGCTAGATGATGGCTAACTGTAATAAACACTCATAGGTTATGGAAAGTCTAAAGAAACAATTTTTAGGGTAAAAAAAATATTTCCCCATGTACCTGGGCAGCCACGTGTATTGGCCATTATCTCGGAAGTAAGTTATTTACCTATTTGGTGATATTCCTTAATTATTTATGAATGAATTGACCTGATTTTCACAACAAACATAAAAGAATGATTGCTGTACAAGATTAAATGTACCTTTTTGAAGTACAGTGGAACCTCTACTTGCGAGTTTAATCCGTTCCATGACCTTGCTTGCAACTGGATTTGCTCGTTTGCAGAGTCAATTTTCCTCATTTAAATTAATTGAAATGCAATTAATCCATTCTAGTGGAATTCTGTACTTCAATATGAACTCTATGGCTTATTTATCTACCTCACTTCATCTGATATGACATAATGAACAATATAAATAACATACAAACCTGATATATACTCTAAAATGAATAAAATGTCATTCATGTGGTGGTATGGGCAGTGTCAGCGGTGGATGAGAGTTTGTCTGGAGACCGGGCAAAATACTTCATCAACAATTTAGCTAATATCATCTATATGGCTTATTATATATCACAGTTCATCTAATATGACATAACAAACAATATAAATAACGTAGAAACATGATATATACTCTAGAATGAATAAAATGTCATTCATGTAGTGGTGTGGGCGGTGTCGGCAGTGGACAAGAGTTTGTCTGGAGACCAATGAAAATAATTCATGAATAATTTTGCTAATATCATCTATATGGCTTATTTATATATCACAGTTCATCTAATATGGCAACAAACAATAAAAATAACATAGAAGCATGATCCTCTTCAAGAGGGGCTCCTTGGCATGGTGAAGAGGCTCTTGGTCTGAGGAATTAGACATTTTTCCACCGGCACCCTTTCCCTTAGGTAGGGGAAAGGGTACCGGAGTCCATCCCATTCCGTTGAGGTTCTTGACGGTGGCGTAGTTTGCCGTGGAATCTGTATCGCCTGGGGATGTCCCAATCCCTCTCCGGCATCCCGGAGGGTGGCTTTGGGTGTCTTTCGGGCGATGGGTGTATCTCTGGAAGCCACCTTTCAGATTCCGGGGGTGGTGGCCAAAGGAGGTATGCTTTGTGGTGGATATCCGGCCACCCTCTCTTTTGTCCACCGAGGTAGCTCGGCAGATGTGAGGTTGCTATCCCGGATTGCTGGTTTACTGGCATGAAGGGTAGGGTATGGCATGGGTTCCATGCTGCATCTGTGCTACTTGCAGTGCTGAGGTCCTCTTGGGCACGGAGGGAGATTTCTGGCCCTTTCATTCCTCCTAGGAACTATCCCTCCCTGGTCCCCCCCCCCTTTTTTTTATTTTTTTTTATTTTTATTTTCTTTTTTTTTTCTTAAAAACAAAAAGAAAGAAGTAACCTAACAATGGAGTCCCCAATCCATGACCCCGCTACCCCCAGGCCCCTTATTGTTACCGTACCCCGTTCTGACCTCGCCTCGTCTTTTGGCCACTCTTCAGACACTCCTAAGACCCCTGTACCTCTTGCTGGTGCTGTTTCATCACCCGCTTCAGGTGCCAGGGTTTCGACTGACTCCTTCGATTTGTCTGACCTCCGCTCTCCTTTGACCATGCTTCCGGCCTCTCCCTCTACGGTGTGGCAATTTTCGAATCGCCAGCCCGTCCCATGTCGGACCAACTCTGGTCCCACTTCTAAACGCCAACTACAATCTCCTGATGACGTTACTTCGTTACCTTCCCATTCTACTCGGAAAAGACCGACACGTCATGCACTCCCTCTCCACACTCGGTTTCTACTGCCTATCTTTCCGACCATAGTATTGGCAAAGTGCTCCTACGCCATGTTGGTAGAGATATTTCTTTTCATGCTCTCAAGAGTGGTACACGTATCATCACAGTCCAGAATGCTACCCAAGCTCGTGATCTTTCTCTTTCACATATCGATACTGTTCCTATCACTATCGAAAAACATCATTCCCTCAATTCTTGTAGTGGTACTGTCATTCTGCCCCATACCATAGTCCAACAGAATTTCCAGACATGTGGCAATGACATTCTAGAACAGTTGGAACTCCAAGATCTCCCAATTCTCAAGGTAAACACTAATGTTCTTCCTGCCCGTGGGCGGAGATGATACCCTTGCAATGTGGCTCGTTTACCTTTTGACAGCCGTGAACTCCCACCCTCTGTTTATGTAGCAGGACATCGGTTACAAGTTCGAAAGGTGATCCCTACACTGCAACAGTGTAGAAATTGTTGGCGATTTGGCCACCCAGCAAAATATTGCAGATCTATTGCCGAATGCCCTGTCTGTGGTGCCAATGACCATTCTAATACATCTTGCAGTCGACCTCCCTCTTGCCTTAATTGTCATGAGGCTCACCCCTCATACTCTTGCTGTTGCCAGGTCTACTTGAATGAGCGGGAAATTCGTTGCCTCAAAGAGGTAGAAGGTCTTCCTTATGCTATGGCAGTTTCTTATTCTCGTGTTTCAAAACATCCCATCTTCTACAGCCTCCTCTGCGGTTGCCTGTCCCATAGTCACTCCTGTATCTAATTCTTTTGTTGTCCTGGGCTCAGACATTCCTACTTCAACACCTCAGACTGTTCTCACTTCTTCGTGTTCTCCCTCACAAACCCTGGTATCGACAAGACCTCATACGACACCTCCTCCCAATCGTCCCTCTACTTCTCAGAAGTCCAAAAAATCTCCTTTAACCCCTCCTTCCATTCATCCTCCTCCACACTTTACCTTCCCGGTCTCTATACCTGGGTCTTACCCTTTCACTGGCTCTGTTACAAGTGAGGAGGTTCATCCTCCTCTTCTGCCACCTACCAGGTTTCTGCCTCTTCTGTCCCCTCCCACACTTCTCCAGTTCCCTCCCCTCTTTCGCCTACTTCGCCTACCTTGATACAGTCCATTGCAGTTCCGATCTTTACTCAAACTCCTCCTCCTTCTATCTCCAATATTGTCTCCTATATGACGTCTCTGAACTCTGAAACACTTGAAGCAATCTCTGAATATATTGCAGAGACCAAACCATCAATGGACACTGATCCACCCTCTGTTCCTTCTTTCCTCTTCTCCATCTGCGCAACTCCTTTCTTCACAGCGCACCGTTCCTTTGCTGCTTGAACGTTTTCCGCTCCCACTGCATGTGGACTTTTCTAACCCCTCTAGTCCATAAGTACCCTTACCTTCGGATTTCTAGTATCTTTATTGTTTCCAATCATGGCCTATTTACAGTGGAATATACGCGGCCTCGGGTAATCGGGGTGAGCCTTAGACGTTGCTCTCCCAATTTTCCCCTGTTGGTGTTTGCTTACAAGAGCCAAAATTACACTCTGCTGTTATCTATCCCATCTCAGGCTATAATTTATTGTATTCTTCGGATCCTTTTCCTGATGGGACCTTAAACGAAAATGCTCTTCTTCTACGCACTGATATCCCGTACCATTCGCTGCATTACACAGCAGCCCGTATCCACCTGCATAGGTGGTATATGCTCTGTTCTTTGTACCTCTCTCCTTCTCGAGCATTATCTATTCCGGATATTGCCTTTCTTGTTTCATCATTACTGCCGCCACTTCTGTTACTTGGCGATTTTAATGCCCATCATTTTCTCTGGGGGGGGGGTCTCACTGTGATTCCCGTCACATTCAGCTAGAGGCTTTTCTTGCTTCCCACCTCCTCCATCTTTTAAATACAGGTACTCGCACCCATTTTGATCTTCGTACTCATACTCTCTATTGCATCGATCTCAGTCTGCTCTTCCTCTGCTGCACTAGACTTCACCTGGTCTGTTCTCCCGGATTTACATGACAGCGATCGTTTTCCAATCATTCTTACTTCCCTTTCATATTCACCACCTCTTCGTAACCCACTCTGGCAATTTGATCAGGCAAATTGGGACTTTACTCACAACTGACTGTTTTTAGTGAGGTTCCTTCTTCGTCCTCTATTGATGAGCTTTTATGCCTCTTCTCGTCCTCAGTTTTAACCGCAGCTTCTCATTCTATACCCCAAACCTTGGGCAGGCATTCTCAGAAATGCTTGCATTGGTGGTCTCCTGCTTGTGCTCGTGCAGTACGTTTGAAACGTGCTGCGTGGGGCACGTACCGGTATAACAGAACCACTGAGAGACTTCTTGATTTTAAGCAGAAGCGTGCGATCACTCACTGTCATCCGTGATGCTTAACGCACTTGCTGGCGAGATTGTCTCCACCATCACTTCTGCTTCCTCTTTGAGTGCAGTCTGGAAAAAAGTATGGAAACTGAGTGGTAAATATTCTCCAGACCTGGCTCCTGTTCTGCGGGTTGCCAGTGTTGATATAGAAAACCCTCTAGATGTTGCCATTGAAATTAGGAATCATATGGTCCATATTTCTCTGGGGTTCTCTCTCTGCCCCTCGTTTCTTTCTTCAAAGTCTACCAGAGTGTTAGCACCCTTGGACTTTTCTTCTCTTCAAGAACTGGAGCTTGCCGATCATCGACAGCTGGGCCCGACGACATTCATATTCTTATGTTAAAACATTTACATCAATCACCCCTTGCAGTCCTCTTACGCCTTTTCAATCTTATTTGGTCACAAGGAGTTCTTCCACAGCTGTGGAAATCTGCCATTGTTCTCCCTTTCAGCAAACCAGGTACTACGGGACACGATGCCTCCCACTATCGTCCCATCGCTCTTACCAGTGCAGTTTGCAAAGTGATGGAACATCTGGTACATGGACGTTTAATGTGGAATTTAGAGACACACAACAGTCTCTCCACTCGTCAATATGGCTTTCGTAAGGGCCGTTCTACCATAGACCCCTTACTACGCTTGGATACGTATGTTCGTAATGCCTTTGCGAATAACCACTTGGTTATTGCCATATTTTTTGACCTTTAGAAGGCATATGACACAACTTGGAGGTATATTATTTTGGCCCAAGCCCACTCCTTAGGCCTCCGAGGCAATATACCATCTTTCCTTAAGAACTTTTTAATGACAGACATTTCCATGTTCAAGTCAATAGTGTGCACTCCCCGGACGTTGTCCAAGCTGAAGGTGTCCCTCAGGGATGTGTTCTGAGCACATCACTTTTTCTCCTTGCTATAAATGATTTGGTCACTGTTCTTCCATCCAATATTTGGTCATCACTCTATGTAGATGACTTCACTATTGCTTGTGCAAACGCTGACTGTCACCTCATTACAGTTTCTCTCCAGCATGCAGTCGACCATGTTTCCAGTTGGGCCGCCAAGCATGGGTTTAAATTTTCCAGCACCAAAACTCGCCAAATTACTTTCACTAGACGGTCTGTCACTAGACGGTCTGTCATCTCCGATCATCCTTTACACCTCTATGTTGAATGATCAGTTATGGAAGGAGAAAAGAGAATATGAATGTGTAAATGCAAGAATTATGTGGATTAAAGTAAAGGTTGGATGCGAGAAGTGGGTCATAATAAGCGTGTATGCACCTGGAGAAGAGAGGAATGCAGAGGAGAGAGAGAGAGATTTTGGGAGATGTTAAGTGAATGTATAGGAGCCTTTGAACCAAGTGAGAGAGTAATTGTGGTAGGGGACCTGAATGCTAAAGTAGGAGAAACTTTTAGAGAGGGTGTGGTAGGTAAGTTTGGGGTGCCAGGTGTAAATGATAATGGGAGCCCTTTGATTGAACTTTGTATAGAAAGGGGTTTAGTTATAGGTAATACATATTTTAAGAAAAAGAGGATAGATAAGTATACAAGATATGATATAGGGCAAAATGACAGTAGTTTGTTGGATTATGTATTGGTAGATAAAAGACTGTTGAGTAGACTTCAGGATGTACATGTTTATAGAGGGGCCACAGATATATCAGATCACTTTCTAGTTGTAGCTACACTGAGAGTAAAAGGTAGATGGGATACAAGGAGAATAGAAGCATCAGGGAAGAGAGAGGTGAAGGTTTATAAACTAAAAGAGGAGGCAGTTAGGGAAAGATATAAACAGCTATTGGAGGATAGATGGGCTAATGAGAGTATAGGCAATGGGGTCGAAGAGGTTTGGGGTAGGTTTAAAAATGTAGTGTTAGTGTTCAGCAGAAGTTTGTGGTTACAGGAAAGTGGGTGCAGGAGGGAAGAGGAGTGATTGGAGGAATGATGATGTGAAGAGAGTAGTAAGGGAGAAAAAGTTAGCATATGAGAAGTTTTTACAAAGTAGAAGTGATGCAAGGAGGGAAGAGTGTATGGAGAAAAAGAGAGAGGTTAAGAAAGTGGTGAAGCAATGTAAAAAGAGAGCAAATGAGAGAGTGGGTGAGATGTTATCAACAAATTTTGTTGAAAATAAGAAAAAGTTTTGGAGTGAGATTAACAAGTTAAGGAAGCCTAGAGAACAAATGGATTTGTCAGTTAAAAATAGGAGAGGAGAGTTGTTAAATGGAGAGTTAGAGGTATTGGGAAGATGGAGGGAATATTTTGAGGAATTGTTAAATGTTGATGAAGATAGGAAGCTGTGATTTCGTGTATAGGGCAAGGAGGAATAACATCTTGTAGGAGTGAGGAAGAGCCAGTTGTGAGTGTGGGGGAAGTTCGTGAGGCAGTAGGTAAAATGAAAGGGGGTAAGGCAGCTGGGATTGATGGGATAGAGATAGAAATGTTAAAAGCAGGTGGGGATATAGTTTTGGAGTGGTTGGTGCAATTATTTAATAAATGTATGGAAGAGGGTAAGGTACCTAGGATTGGCAGAGAGCATGCATAGTTCCTTTGTATAAAGGCAAAGGGGACAAAAGAGAGTGCAAAAATTATAGGGGGATAAGTCTGTTGAGTATACCTGGTAAAGTGTATGGTAGAGTTATTATTGAAAGAATTAAAAGTAAGACAGAGAATAGGATAGCAGATGAACAAGGAGGCTTTAGGAAAGGTAGGGGGTGTGTGGATCAGGTGTTTACAGTGAAACATATAAGTGAACAGTATTTAGATAAGGCTAAAGAGGTCTTTGTGGCATTTATGGATTTGGAAAAGGCATATGACAGGGTGGATAGGGGGGCAATGTGGCAGATGTTGCAGGTGTATAGTGTATGAGGTAGGTTACTGAAAGCAGTGAAGAGTTTTTACGAGATAGTGAGGCTCAAGTTAGAGTACATAGGAAAGAGGGAAATTATTTCCCAGTAAAAGTAGGCCTTAGACAAGGATGTGTGATGTCACCGTGGTTGTTTAATATATTTATAGATGGGGTTGTAAGAGAAGTAAATGCGAGGGTCTTGACAAGAGGCGTAGAGTTAAAAGATAAAGAATCACACATAAAGTGGGAGTTGTCACAGTTGCTCTTTGCTGATGACACTGTGCTCTTGGGAGATTCTGAAGAGAAGTTGCAGAGATTGGTGGATGAATTTGGTAGGGTGTGCAAAACAAGAAAATTAAAAGTGAATACAGGAAAGAGTAAGGTTATGAGGATAACAAAAATATTAGGTGATGAAAGATTGGATATCAGATTGGAGGGAGAGAGTATGGAGGAGGTGAATGTATTCAGATATATGGGAGTGGACGTGTCAGCGGATGGGTCTATGAAGGATGAGGTGAATCATAGAATTGATGAATGGAAAAGGATGAGTGGTGCACTTAGGAGTCTGTGGAGACAAATAACTTTGTCCTTGGAGGCAAAGAGGGGAATGTATGAGAGTATAGTTTTACCAACACTCTTATATGGGTGTGAAGCATGGGTGATGAATGTTGCAGCGAGGAGAAGGCTGGAGGCAGTGGAGATGTCATGTCTGAGGGCAATGTGTGGTGTGAATATAATGCAGAGAATTCGTAGTTTGGAAGTTAGGAGGAGGTGCGGGATTACCAAAACTGTTGTCCAGAGGGCTGAGGAAGGGTTGTTGAGGTGGTTCAGACATGTAAAGAGAATGGAGCGAAACAGAATGACTTCAAGAGTGTATCAGTCTGTAGTGGAAGGAAGGCGGGGTAGGGGTCGGCCTAGGAAAGGTTGGAGGGAGGGGGTAAAGGAGGTTTTGTGTGCGAGGGGCTTGGACTTCCAGCAGGCGTGCGTGAGCGTGTTTGATAGGAGTGAATGGAGACGAATGGTTTTTAATACTTGACGTGCTGTTGGAGTGTGAGCAAAGTAACATTTATGAAGGGGTTCAGGGAAACCGGCAGGCCGGACTTGAGTCCTGGAGATGGGAAGTACAGTGCCTGCACTCTGAAGGAGGGATGTTAATGTTGCAGTTTAAAAACTGTAGTGTAAAGCACCCTTCTGGAAAAACAGTGATGGAGTGAAGGTGAAAGTTTTTCTTTTTCGGGCCACCCTGCCTTGGTGAGAATCGGCCAGTGTGATAATAAAAAAAAAAAAAATAATGGCACCCGTATCCCTGAGCATGATACAGTCAGGTTTCTAGGCCTTCTCTTTGACCGCAGGTTATCCTGGAAACCCCACATTACCTCTCTAAAGGCAACTTGTCACAGCCGGCTGAACCTTCTTAAAACCCTTGCTCATCTTTCATGGGGAGCTGATCGTTGAACTCTCCTTCGCCTACATTCAGCCCTCATTTTATCAAAACTCGATTATGGTGACCAGATCTATTCAGCGGCCTCTCCTACTACTCTCTCTAGCCTTAACCCCATCCATCACCAAGGATTATGTTTATTCCTGGGTGCTTTTCGCTCTTTCCCTGTTGAGAGCCTCTATGCAGAAGTGAATGTTCCATCCTTGTCTGATCACTGTGATGCCCATTGCCTTCGCTACTATGTGCGCTCTTACGATCTCCGCAATCCTTCCATTTATAGAATGGTCACTGATATTAGTAGACATTCTTTATTTGTTCACCACCCCTGTTTGCTCTGTCCCTTCTCTCTTCGCCTACATTCGCTCTTGTCTTCCCTTCAGTTACCGCCTTTCCATGTTCATGTAGCATCTCACTTTTCCCTACCCCCTTGGGAAGTTCCAACTGTTCGGGTCTGTTCTTTCTCACTCCCTTGCTCAAAAGCCCAACTGCCTACAGTGGCTTCCCGCTCTCTTTTTCTTGACCACTTTCACTCTCATTCTCATGCCATCGCCGTGTACACATATGGCTCTAAATCTTCTGACGCCGTTGGATTCGCAGCAGTGTTTCCGGACAGCGTCGTGTGAGGGCATTTACTATCTTCGGCTAGCATTTTTACTGCTGAATTGTATGCCATTCTTGCAGCACTTATTCGTATCGCATCTATGCCTGTCATCATCATTTGTGGTTGTCTCAGACTCCCTTAGTGCTCTACAGGCTATACGGAAATTTGATACACCTCACCCTCTAGTTCTCCATATCCAACTTTGGCTGTGCCGTATCTCTACCAAGCATAAAGACATTGTTTTTTGTTGGGTCCCTTGTCATGTTGACGTACAGGGCAATGAACAGCAGACACTGCTGCGTGGTCGGCAGTACAGCAGGGCCCCGCTTTACGGCGTTTCACTTTACGGCGTTCCGCTAATACGGACATTTCAAATTATGACCAAAACTCGCTATACGGCTCCCCCCACCTGTCTTTCTAATACGGTCACAGCTGCCCACCGAGTTTGTTTACATTCTCCCTGAGCACATTTCCTTATTATGTCTGGAAACTTTCCAAAATTTCAAGTGTTTTAAAGTTATTGTATATTTTATATGTATTGTACTTGATAATTAAACTTGTGTACACCTGTACCTAAATAAACTTACACACTGTGCTGGCATGTAGGTACACATTAAAATCACTAAGTCTCTCTACTCTTGATGCAATAATAATAATAATAATAATAATAATAATCTCTTGGGCGCATTAATGTCGCATATTACATTAATATAGACATTTCCCTTAATCCATGATATTTTTTTCAAAATTATATAAGAAACACATTATGTAACACACAAACATGATACATGCACCCACAGTATAAAAATTTATACAAATATATATGAGATGTTTACCAAACGGTTTGTAGAAGTTTCGGAAGAATTACGTTTTCTCTAGCCCGTCACCTGTTACTAGGGATAACTGTAGAAAAATATTCCTTTCATATGCCTTCACTTTATAGTTATAATTCTGTACTAACTTGTACACAGTGTAAGAGTATTTGTTTTGTGATTTAATTATTATAATAATAATAAAAATATTATAAGGTAAAAGTTTCACAAACTCTTACAAATGTACATGAATGAACTAAAACTGGACACGTATTAATGCCGTCTATTTCGCCTGACCGAGTGATCGTCCACAACCTGTTCAGTTTGTTTACGCTGTCTGAGCTCGGTGTATCATTAAATGTTGTATATTACGTTAATATACACATTTTCATTAATCCATCTGTGATATTTTTTTCAAAATTATATAATAAACACGATACATAACATAAATACATAACATATGTGTAGAGAACCTAGGATAACCCAAAAAAGTCAGAGTGACTTACTTCCATTGCCTTCACTCAGAGCATCATTTCTTCTCAAAATGATGTTACATGAGAATGGGAGTGTTCTTCTTTATTTATTCTACCGTATCAATGTAGAGACAACCTGTACACAATGTAACTTGTACACAAACCAGACGTGTACACTGTTTACAAAACTTACCTTCGCCTGGTTTGTTTACATAACTCTGCGCCTGTCCTCTCTCATGCACTCATTCTTTCTCTCTGGTATGGTAGCCTGGCTGACTACCATACATACCACACTTGATTTTTTAAAATAAATACTACTCATCTCACCCTATATTTTAAGGTAAGTAATGAGTGAACTGTATATACATTTTATCGCTCTGGGATGCTTAAATATCATAGAATAGTATGTGTGGGTGGGGTGGCCTGGTATGGTAGCCTGGCTGACTACCATACATACCACACTTGATTTCTTAACTTGACTCAAGAAATCGTAATGACACGATTGCAAATAAACCATACCCCCGGCCGGGATTGAACCCGCGGTCATAGAGTCTCAAAACTCCAGCCCGTCGCGTTAGCCACTAGACCAGCTAGCCACAATAAGATTCATCCAACTAGGTATATTTCTACACCATAGGAAAGTTAGCACAGGCACCTCTGTGACCACAAATGCAAGTTTTTACAGACGAATCTCCAGCTAGCGTGGCCGTGACGAACTCTAGCTCAAGTCCTTTCACTGCCGTCAACATTTGCAATCGTGTCATTACGATTTCTTGAGTCATGTTGACGGCAGTGAAGGGACTTGAGCTAGAGTTCGTCATGGCCACGCTAGCTGGAGATTCGTCTGTAAAAACTTGCATTTGTGGTCACAGAGGTGCCTGTGCTAACTTTCCTATGGTGTAGAAATATACCTAGTTGGATGAATCTTATTGTGGCTAGCTGGTCTAGTGGCTAACGCGACGGGCTGGAGTTTTGAGACTCTATGACCGCGGGTTCAATCCCGGCCGGGGGTATGGTTTATTTGCAATCGTGTCATTACGATTTCTTGAGTCATGTTGACGGCAGTGAAGGGGCTTGAGCTAGAGTTCGTCACGGCCACGCTAGCTGGAGATTCGTCTGTAAAAACTTGCATTTGTGGTCACAGAGGTGCCTGTGCTAACTTTCCTATGGTGTAGAAATATACCTAGTTGGATGAATCTTATTGTGGCTAGCTGGTCTAGTGGCTAACGCGACGGGCTGGAGTTTTGAGACTCTATGACCGCGGGTTCAATCCCGGCCGGGGGTATGGTTGATTTCTTACAATAAATACTACTTGTCTCACCCTAGATTAAGACTATAAATATTTTAAGGTAAGTAATGAGTGCACTATGTGTGTATTGTACTTTCTTATTGTTTTTTTGATGCCTGGTTCTATTGCTAACATAATATATGTTAGTGTAAACTTGTTATCTAGTGTTTGTATGCATTTGTAAGTGGAAAAAAAGGGTGTTCCACTTTACGGCGGTTTCCGCTTTACAGCGGTAGCCTGGAACCTAACCCGCCGTATAAGTGGGGCCCTCCTGTACATGACCTACCAATTTCATATACAGTGGACCCCCGCATACCGATGGCACCACATAACGATTAATCCGCATACCGCTTGCTTTAATCGCAAAAATTTTGCCTCGCATACCGCTTAAAATCCCGCTCACCGATTTTCGTCCGAGACGCGTCCAATGTGCGCCCTCAGCCAGCCTCACATGTGCCGCCTGTGCCATTGTTTACCAGCCAGCCTCCGCGGTAACATCCAAGCATACAATCGGAATATTTCGTATTATTACAGTGTTTTCGGTGCTGTTTCTGGAAAATAAGTAACCATGGGCCCCAAGAAAGCTTCTAGTGCCAACCCTACACCAATAAGGGTGAGAATTCCAATAGAAATGAAGAAAGAGATCATTGATAAGTATGAAAGTGGAGTGCGTATCGCCGACCTGGTCAGGTTGTACAAGAAACCCCAATCAACCATCGCTACTATTGTGGGCACCAGAAAGGCAATCAAGGAACCTGTTCTTGCCAAAGGTTTAACTGTGTTTTCGAAACAAAGATCGCAAGTGATGGAAGATGTTGAGAGACTCTTATTGGTGTGGATAAATGAAAAACAGCTAGCAGGAGATAGCATCTCTCAAGCGATCATAAGCGAAAAGGCTAGGAAGTTGCATCAGGATTTAATTAAAAAATGCCTGCAACTAGTGCTGATGTGAGTGAATTTAAGGCCAGCAAAGGTTGGTTTGAGAGATTTAAGAAGCGTAGTGGCATACATAGTGTGATAAGGCATGGTGAGGCTGCCAGTTCGGACCACAAAGTGGCTGAAAAATATGTGCATGAATTCAAGGAGTACATAGAGACTGAAGGACTGAAACCTGAACAAGTGTTTAATTGTGATGAAACAGGCCTGTTTTGGAAGAAAATGCCAAGCAGGACCTTCATTACTCAGGAGGAAAAGGCACTTCCAGGACATAAGCCTATGAAAGACAGGCTTACTTTGTTGATGTGTTCCAATGCTACTGGTGATTGCAAAGTTAAGCCTTTATTAGTGTATCACTCTGAAACTCCCAGAGCGTTCAGGCAAAAGAATGTCCTCAAGGATAATTTGTGTGTGCTGTGGAGATCAAACAGTAAGGCATGGGTCACTAGGGACTTTTTCTATGACTGGTTACACCATGCATTTGCCCCCAATGTGAAAGATTACCTAGCTGAAAAGAAATTAGAACTTAAGTGCCTCCTGGTGTTAGACAATGCCCCTGGTCATCCTACAGACGTGGCAGAGCGACTTTATGGGGACATGAAATGCATTAACATCAAGTTTTTGCCTCCTAATACCACTCCTCTCCTGCAGCCCATGGACCAGCAGGTTATTGCAAACTTCAAAAAACTGTACACAAAAGCTCTGTTTGAAAGGTGCATTGTAGTGACCTCAGAAACTCAACTGACTCTAAGAGAGTTTTGGAGAGAGCACTTTAATATCCTCAATTGTGTAAACCTTATAGGTAAGGCTTGGGAGGGAGTGACTAAGAAGACCTTGAACTCTGCTTGGAAGAAACTGTGGCCAGAATGTGTAGACAAAAGGGATTTTGAAGGGTTTGAGGCTAACCCTGAGAGGATTATGCCAGTTGAGGAATCCATTGTGGCATTGGGAAAGTCCTTGGGGTTGGAGGTTAGTGGGGAGGATGTGGAAGAGTTGGTGGAGGAGGACAATGAAGAACTAACCACTGATGAGCTGATAGATCAACTTCAACAGCAAGAGGCCAGACCTGAGGAAACTGGTTCAGAGGAGGGAAGAGAGAAATTGAAGAAGTTGCCTACTACAAAGATTAAGGAAATCTGTGCAAAGTGGCTTGAAGTGCAAACCTTTTTTGATGAAAATCACCCTCACACAGCTATTGCAAGCCGTGTTGGCAACCTGTACACTGACAATGTTGTGAAACACTTTAGGGAAGTCATAAAGGAACGAGAGGTACAGGCCACTATGGACAGATATGTTGTGCGAAAGAAGTCCAGTGACTCTGAAGCTGGTCCTAGTGGCATTAAAAGAAGAAGGGAAGTAACCCCAGAAAAGGACTCGACACCTCAAGTCTTAATGGAAGGGGATTCCCCTTCTAAACACTAACACACACTCTCCCCTCCTCCCATCCCATCAATCATCACCAGATCTTCAATAAAAGTAAGTGTCATGTAAGTGTGCATGCCTTTTTCAGTTTGTGTGTACTAAAATTAACATTTCATGTGGTAAAAAAATTTTTTTTTTCATACTTTTGGGTGTCTTGCACGGATTAATTTGATTTCCATTATTTCTTATGGGGAAAATTCATTCGCATACCGATTATTTTGCATAACAATGACCCCTCTTGCACGGATTAAAATCGGTATGTGGGGGTCCACTGTACTTCCCTGGGTGGTTGCTGTCTACCAACCTACTACCTATATTATTATTATTATTATTATTATTATTATTATTATTATTATTATTATTATTATTATTATTATTATATAAATTTGTAATTTTTATTCACACAAAAAATATAAGATTTACTGTTATTCCTTATTGCAATAATTGTATAAATAGTGTCAAGCCATTCACGACTGCATATTGGAATGGACAGTGACGTCATTTGTTTACTCTGAAACAGCCAAGGAATTGACCATTTGTCCTAGGTTGAGCTCAATTTCAAGGCACTTTTCATTGTGAAAGCAATCAAAATCATATCTTCTTTTGTAATGTATCTTCCATTCTATCAAATGAGACCAAAAAAATTAGAATACAACCATAAAAACCATTCGAAATTACCGCTAAAGAGTGGCTAATTACTGAGAAGTGAACTCCGTTATTTATGCTTAGATTTCTTTCATTATTATTTTTATTATTATTATTATTATTATTATTGTTATTATTATATAAATTGTAATTTTTATTCACAAAAATATAAGCTTTACTGTTATTCCTTATTGCAATAATTGTAAAAATAATGTCAACCCATTCATGACTGCATATTGGAATGGACAGTGACGTCATTTGTTTACTCTGAAACTGCCAAGTAATGGACCATTTTCCCTAGGTTGAGCTCTATTTCAAGGTACTTTTTGTCATGAAAGCAATTAAAATCATATCTATTTCTGTAATATATCTTTCATTCTATCAAATAAGACCAAAAAAAACGAGAATACAATCATAAAAACCATTCGAAATTACTGCTAAGGGGTGGCTAATTGCTGAAAAGTGAACTCCCTTATTTATTCTTAGATTTCTTTCATTTTTGGCGTATGTTAAGAAGCATCTTTCCATCATACATTGATCAAGTTTCAGTAAGATAGTCCAACAAACAAATGAGATACAATTCCCGAGATCAAGAGCAAGAGCCCCTCACCATTGTCAAGGAACCTGCCTTGAGGTCTGCTCGCTTGTGAAAATTTTGCTCGCGTATGGAAGCAAAAAATCGACCCATCGACTGCTCGCATTTGGAAAAACTTGCATGTGGACACGCTCGCAAGTAGAGGTTCCACTGTATTCCAAATATTCTCAGATTTGTCTGGGCAACAAGGCTGATATCTTCCTATATGTCCAAAAAACCCAAACTTTTTTTTTTTTTTTTTTTTTTTAAGAATGAAGATAAGGTTTATTATAGAATTGGTACTCTTACAAGTGTTCTATCAGCAGTGTCAAAACCACTTTTCCAAGTACCACTTCGTAGGGGTCTGCTGCCAAATGTAATTTTTAGTAAATTTTGCTATTTTCATTTGCTTTTTGGCTGATCTTTCTGAAGCTTCATTAAAGCATGGTCGATATACGCTTGTAATAGTACACCAGAAATGAACGTAATAGGTCAACAAATAAACAAGTTGACACCAATTCGACAATGGCCCCTCAAGCATAGGTCTTATCATCATCTTGTACAGGTACTTATTGATGTGGGAGGGGGTTGATTAACCCTTTCAGGGTCGAGAGCTCCTCTCCTAAACTCATTCTCAGGGTAGAAAATTTTCCGGAAAAAAAAAAAAATTCTTTGGGAATGATAGAGAATCTTTTCCCAATCATAGTGACACCAAAAGTATGAAATTTGATGGAAAACTTATGGAATTATGCTCTCGTGAAGTTAGCAATATCGGTGATGTTTACGCATCGGCAATTTCGCCCACTTTGAGCCCTATTTTCGGCCAATTTCAGTATATTAGTCGACAAAAATCATGTCTATTTCACTAGAACTCCATTTCTTCTATCGAATTAGAACAAGAAACCACCTATTTACCGATTTCAAGTATCCAATAAAGTGGTCAGAAATTGGCAAATTTGCCAATTTCACACAAATTTCAGAAGATGCCAATTTCCAAATAGGGTTCAGAATAAGCAAGACAGACATTCCTGGCACTAAAATAACATTTTCTCTGTTCACTAGTCACGTTCCCACGCCCCTCTTACATCTCTTTTGCTTTCCACTTTGAATTTTTATTCTCACAAAAAATAGAAGATTTACTGTTATGCAGACTACTGCATTAGTGTAGAAATGGTGTAGAAATGGTATAAATAATATCAGTGCACTTGTGAAGGAATATTAGACTCGCCAGTTGACATGTATTGGACGCTTGGCATGATTTGTTTACTTTTGAAATTTTGTAAAAATTGAACATTTCTGCTACTTTGAACTCAATTTCAAGGTACTTTTCATTGTGAAACCAATCAAAATCATCTCAATTTCTGTAATATGTCTTCAATTCTATAAAATGAGACCAGGAAAACTAGAATAAAATCATAAATACCATACAAAAATACACTGCAGAGTCGCTGTTTTAAACCAAAAACACGGAGTTTTTTTTTTTTTCTCATTATTCACCGAGTGCTGCAGAATTTTTTTATACTGTGCACACTGACCACATAGACCCATTCTTTCATATGAAGGCCTACCAGCTTTCTCTTGCTAGATTTGAAGGCACTAGAATTTAGACGTTCTAGTACATCAATAACCCTGGTGCGTAAGCCGTACTAGTACGTCAGAAACCCTGAAAGGGTTAAACCTGTATAGTTGGCTGAGGTGGACTTTTGCTAAGTTCACCTTTTTGGAGATGTGAGATGTGGAGTGGAGTAATCTGTAGATTTCATATCCCAGGATCTTGTTTAGGTTTCAGATGGTGATAGGTGTACCTCTGGTGGAGATACCCTCCTTGTTGTCAATAGTTGGGGCAAAACATCCGATGGTGCTGATGAGAATTTTGTCTAGATTGAAAGTAATTCTCCATTTCTCAGTTGGCTGTTCTTTGCAGTTCCACATTCATTTTCTCGATTGCCCTTATGTGACTGTTTTTTCCAGATATGGGGGTGGATGACACTACATGGATAACGTTGTCAGTGAATTGGGTGACTTTGGTATTGTTGAATTCAACAATGCCATTGTCAGTGATGCTTATATATACTGTCTTTTTAACCTCTCTAATGTTAGATGTGATGAAGGTCCCAGGATCAAAACTTTTTCTAATATGTCCTAGTGTATGCTTAGGCGTCTTTCTGGTGTTTGCCTGTGTGTCTTTCTAACCTTTGCTGGTCTCTGATTTTTGCACATTACATCTTTAGCACATCCTGCCCTGTAGTGCTGCATTACCCTTGTGGGTGGGAAGTACAGTGTCATCACTGAATGAGGATATCCCCATATTTGCAGTTTTGAAGAGTTATTTATGAACAGTAGTATTGGTGCCCCTCTGGGAAGACAGTGATGGAGTGAATGATGGTGGAAGTTTCATTTTTTTGGGTCGCCCTGCTTCGGTAGAAGATGGTTGTTTTATTAAAAAAAGAATAATAACCTGGTTTCTTATTAGTCTTCATCATAAAAACATGAACTCTCAAAAATGCACTCAAAATATACATCAGTTAATTAGGAAATTTTTTTTAAATGTTTGATCAAAATCTTAATTATCTTCAGTTTTTAGCTAATTTTGTATCCTTTCCATTTGCAGTTTGTCACAATGGAAGACTTAGTTGCAGCACCATCACCCAGCACAGTGTAAATGATGTAAGTGGTAAATATTTTGCAGAATGTCTACAATGTAATTTCCACATTGTCATAAATATCTTCCGAATGTTTATACTTGTATCATAATGATTACCTCGTTCTGGCAGTTACACCCACTTCAACAACCAGTGGATATAAGTTCCCATACACTACTGAAATACTGTATAGACATGGATATGAAGTCTACAGGCATCAATATTCCCATCTTCATAAACTAGTGGGCATAAGTTCAATTATTGATGTAGTTTACTTATATTGATATGGTATTTCACATACATTATCAGCATTTGTTGTGTTGAACCTTATTATAATTTATAATCTAAGATTATTATGTAAAAATTTGTTTAATTACTTTGCAAGACATTTATATTGACTCCTAATAGAGTGAGTAAAGATAATTTAATATTTTATAGCTATACTCTTAGTCTTCGTTAAACAGTTGAATGTTACATAGCCAGTTCTCCAGAATATAATACACAGGGTTATGTAAGATTGTTATTTATTGACTTGCACAGATTATTGTAGTGAATAATCTGCATTACTTTCTCTACTGACTGTGAGTGGTGTATTGTAATAAATGACTAAGATAATACTGATTTCAGACACAGAACCATATCAGTGTTCCAAAAGGTTAAAAGAGTTTTCTATACCATCAAATCTAATATAATACAGAGTTAATACCCAAGAAAAATGTATTGATAGTATGAGACTTTAATAAAATTGTATCTAATACTAGACATGAGAGTTCACACATAAGAAAAACCATATTAAATATTTAGAGTGTAAAAGATGTTATGCAGAAGTTATCTTGATTACAACACATAAGAGTTTATACACGAAAATCATACTAGTGCTTAGAATATCTTAAAAGATTTTTCACACTAATTGAAGGTAGTACGAATAATGAGCATTCATACACAAAAAGTGTCATATCGGTGTGCAGAGTGTCTGATAGACTTTTCAAAAAAGTCATCTCTGTTATTACATATGAGAGTTCATGAAAAGCCATATCAATGTACAGAGTGTTTAAAAACTTTTTCACAAAAGCCACATCTAGAACGACACATCAGAATTCACACACAAGAAAAACCATTTCAGTGTTCAGTGTGTCTAAAAGCCTTTACACGAAGAGCATCTCTAATGCAACACGTAGGAGTTCATTCACAAGAAAAACCATATCAGTGTACAAAGTGTGAAAAAGGCTTTTCACATCAATCACAGCTAGTACGACACATGAGAATTCACAGACAGGTAAAACCATATAATTGTGCAGTGTGTCTAAAAGGCTTTTCACAAAAGTTAGATCTAATAAGACACATGAGAATTCATACACAAGAAAAGCCATATCAATGTTCAGAGTGTCAAAAAGACTTTTCACGTAAGTCACATCTAATACGACACGTGAAAATTCACAGACAGGTAAAACCATATCAATGTGCAGTGTGTCTAAAAAGCTTTTCACGTAAATCACATGTAGCTTCACATTTGAAAGTTCATTCAAAAGAAAAAACATATCAGTGCTCAGAGTGTCTTAAAGGGTTTAAGAAAAAATCAGATTTAATAGTACATATAAGAACTCATACACAAGAAAACCATATCAGTGTTCAGAGTGTTTAAAAGATTTTGTACAAACATCAGATCTAATAAAACAGATGAAAGTTCATTTGGTAGAGAAACTATAATATTTTTGAATTTTATTGTATCAGTTCATTTGTTATTTTTCCTTGTTTTTTTTGGTTAAATATTATGTTCATCTTGAGCTATTAAAAAGAATGCAGCCATTCCACTCTTAATAACTAACCTGCCTTCATTCTGTAATATAAATGCTGGTACAGTGGAACCTTGGTTTTTGTCTTTAATTCATTCCAGAAAGTCTGATGAAAACTGAAACAATATTTCTCATAAGAAATAATGTAAATCCAATTAATCCATTTCATACACCCAAAAGTATTAACAAAAAAATATATTTTAATGACAATAACTGTAGTTTTACATACAGAAACCTCTTCAAGGGGGGCTCCTTGGCATGGTGAAGAGGCTCTTCGTCTGAGGAATTAGACCTGTTGGTCTCCTTCCTCAGACTGAGCCTAATTACCCCCCAATCCCCCCTCCCTTACCCCATCATCCCTTTTTCTTCTCCTCCTCCTCCTCCTCCCCACCCCTCCCTCTTACCCTTCTTCTTTTTGGCCTTTTTTTTTTTTTTTTCACAGGCACGCTAGTTCCTGGGTAGGGGAAAGGGTACTGGGGTCCATCCCATTCCGTTGAGGTTCTTGGTGGTGGTGTAGTTTGCCGTAGAATCTGGATCGCCTGGGGATGTCCCAATCCCTCTCCGGTCTCCCGGGGAGTGGCTTTGGGTATCTTTAGGGCGACGGGTGTATCTCTGGAGGCTGCCTTTCGGATTCCGGGGGTGGTGGCCAAAGGAGGTATGCTTTGTGGTGGATATCCGGCCGCCCCCTCTCTTGTCCACCGAGGTAGCTCGGCAGATGTGAGGTTACTATCCCGGATTGCTGGTTTACTGGCATGATGGGTAGGGTATGGCACGGGTTCCATGCTGCATCTATGCTACTTGCGGTGCTGAGGTCCTCTTGGGCACGGAGGGAGATTTCTGGCCCTTTCATTCCTCCTAGGAACTCTCTCTCCCCGGTCCCCCCTTTTTTTATTTTTCTTTTTTCTTTTTTTTTTCTTAAAAACAAAAAGAAAGAAGTAACTTAACCATGGAAGCCCTAGTCCATGAACCTGCTACCCTCGGGCACCTTCTTGGTACAGCACCCCATTCTGACCCCGCCTCGTCTTTGGACCACTCTTCGGACACTCTTCATGCCTCTGTACCTCTTGCCGGTGCTGTTTCCTCACCCGCTTCAGGTACTGAGGTCTAGACTGACTCCTTCGATTTATCTGACCTCCGCTCTCCTTTGACTATGCTTCCGGCCTCTACCTCTACGGTGCAGCAATTTTCGAATCGCCGGCCCGTTCCACGTCGGACCAACTCTGGTCCCACTCCTAAACGGCAATGACAATTACCTGCTGATGATACTTCTCCACCTTCTCATTCTTCTCAGAAAAGATCGACACGTCCTGCACTCCCTTTCCACGCTCAGTTTCAGAATGCACAATGGACTAAATTCTTCACTTTACGACCGGCTTCCTCTATTGCCTATCTTTCCGACCATAGTATTGGCAAGGCACTCCTACGCCATGTTGGTAAAGATATTTCTTTTCATGCTCTTAAGAGCAGGACGTGCATCATCACTGTACAGAATGCTACCCAAGCTCATGATCTTTCTCTTCTTTCCCATATTGATACTGTTCCTCTCACTGTTGAAAAACATCATTCCCTCAATTCTTGTAGTGGTACCGTCATTCTGCCCCATACCATAGTTCAAAATTTCCAGACATGTGGCAATGACATTCTTGAACAGCTGGAACTCCAAGATCTCCCAATCCTCAAGGTAGACACTTATGTTCTTCCTGCCCGCGGGCGGAGACGATACCCTAGCAATGTGGCTCGTTTAACTTTTGACAGCCGTGAACTCCCATCCTCAGTTTATGTAGCAGGACATCAGTTACAAGTTCAAAAGGTGATCCCTACACCGCAACAATGTAGAAATTGCTGGCGATTTGGCCATCCAGCAAAATATTGCAGATCTATAGCTGAATGCCCAGTCTGTGGTGCCGATGACCATTCTAATACGTCTTGCAATCGACCTCCCTCTTGCCTTAATTGTCATGAGGCTCACGCTTCGTATTCTCGCCGTTGCCAAGTCTACTTAAATGAGCCGGAAATCCGTTACCTCAAAGAGGCAGAAGGTCTCCCTTATGCCATGGCAGTTTCTAATCTCCGCCTCCAAGGAAGACTACCTCGTGTTTCTTATTCCCGTGTTTCAAAGAGTCCCCCCACTTCTGGGGTCTAATCTTCTGCAGCCTCCTCTGTGGTTACCTCTCCAATAGTCACTCCTGTATCTAATTCTTTTGCTGTCCTGGGCTCAGATGTCCCTACTTCAATGCTTCACTCTGTTCTCTCTTCTTCGTGTTCTCCCTCACAAGCCTTGGTATCGACGAGATCTTGTACGACACCTCCTTTCCAATCATCCCTCTACTTCTCAGAAGTCAAAAAAAGGTAATTTAACCCCTCCTTCCCTTCTTCCACCACCTCATTTTACCTTCCCCATCTCTGTACCTGGTTCTTCCCCTCTCACTGGCTCTGTTACAAGTGTAGAGGTTCACCCTCCTCATACTGTAGCTTCCTCCCCTGTTCCCTCCCAAGTTTCTTCCTCTTCTGCCACCTCCCAGGTTTCTGCCTCTTCTGTCCCCTTCCATGCTTCTCCAGTTCCCTCCACCCTTTTGCCCCCCCCCCTACCTTGGTACAGTCCATTACAGTTTCAATCTTTACTCATCCTCCCCCTACCATCTCCAATATTGTCTCCCATATGACGTCTCTGAATTCCGAAACACTTGAAGCAATCTCTGAATATGTTGCAGAGACCAAACCATCAATGGACACTGATCCACCCTCTGTTCCTTCTCTCTCCTCTCCTCTATCTGCGCAACTTCTTTCTTTGCAGAGCACCGTTCCTTCCCTGCTTGAATGTTTTCCGCTGCCTCCGCATGTGGACTTTTCTAACTCCTCTGGTCCGTAGGAACCGTTACCTGCGGATTTCAGGTATCTTTATCGTTGCCAGTCATGGCCTATTTACAGTTGAATATACGCGGCCTCAGGGGTAATCAGGGTGAGCTTCAGATGTTACTCTCCCAGTTTTCCCCTGTTGGTGTTTGCTTACAGGAACCAAAATTACACTCTGCTGTTATCTATCCCATCTCAGGCTATAATTTATTGTATTCTTCAGATCCTTTTCCTGATGGGACCTTTATTGAAAGTGCCCTTCTTCTACGCAATGATATTCCGTACCATCAGCTATTTGTTAGTACTTCGCTGCATTACACAGCAGCCCGTATCCACTTGCATAGGTGGTATATGCTCTGTTCTTTATATCTCTCTCCTTCTCGGGCATTATCTATTTCGGATATTGCCTTTCTTGTTTCGTCATTACCACCACCGCTTCTGTTAATTAACGATTTTAATGCCCATCATTTCCTCTGGGGGAGGGTCTCTGTGATTCCCGTGGCATTCAGTTATAGGCTTTTCTTGCTACCCACCCCCTCCATGTTTTAAATACAGGTACTCGCACCCATTTTGATTCTCGGATTCACACACTCTTGCATCAATCTCTCAGTCTGCTCTTCCTCCGCCGCATTAGACTTCACCTGGTCTGTTCTCCCAGATTTACATGACAGCGATCATTTCCCAATCATTCTTACTTCCCCTTCATATTCACCACCTCTTCGTATCCCACGCTGGCAATTTGATCAGGCAAATTGGAACCTTTACTCACAACTAACTGTTTTTAGTGAGGTTCCTTCTTCGTCCTCCATTGATGAGCTTTTACACCTCTTCTCGTCCTCCTTTTTAACCGCAGCTTCTCATTCTATACCCCAAACTTCGGGCAGGCATTCTCAGAAATGCGTGCCTTGGTGGTCTCCTGCTTGTGCTCGTGCAGTACGTTTGAAACGCGCTGCATGAGGCAGGTACCGGTACAGTAGAACCACGGAGAGACTTCTTGATTTTAAGCAGAAGCGTGTGATCGCTACCCGTGTCATCCGTGACGCTAAACGCACTTGCTGGCGAGATGATGTCTCCACCATCACCTCTGCTTCCATTATGAGTGCAGTCTGGAAAAAAGTACAAAAACTGAGTGGTAAATATTCTCTTGACCCAGCTCCTGTTCTGCGGGTTGCCAGTGTTGATATAGCAAACCCACTAATGTTGCCAATGAAATTGGCAATCATCTGGTCTGTATTTCTCTGGGGCTCCATCTATGCCCCTCGTTTCTATCCTCAAAGTCTGCCAGTGTTAGCACCCTTGGACTTTTCTTCTCTCAGAGAAGAACAGTATAATGTGCCTTTTACACTTCAAGAACTGGAGGCAACACTCTCAGCTTGCTGATCATCGGCAGCTGGGCCCGACGACATTCATATTCGTATGCTACAACATTTACATCAGTCAGCCCTTGCAGTCTTATTACGCCTTTTCAATCTTATTTGGTCACAGGGAGTTCTTCCACAGCCGTGGAAATCAGCCATTGTTCTCCCTCTCCGCAAACCGGGCACTATGGGACATGAAGCCTCCCACTATCGTCCCATTGCTCTTACCAGTGCAGTTTGCAAAATGATGGAACGCCTGGTAAATAGACGTTTAGTATGGTATTTAGAGACTCGCAACAGTCTCTCCACTCGTCAGTATGGCTTTCGTAAGGGACGTTCTACCATAGACCCCTTACTACGCTTGGATACATATGTTCGTAATTCCTTTGCGAATAACCACTCAGTTATTGCCATATTTTTTGACCTTGAGAAGGCATATGACACAACTTGGAGGTATAATAGTTTGGCCCAAGCCCACCCCTTAGGCCTCCAAGGCAATCTACCATCTTTCCTTAAGAACTTTTTAACTGACAGACATTTCCGTGTTCGGGTTAATAATGTGCTCTCCCCGGACTTTATCCAAGCTGAAGGTGCCCCCCTGGGATGTGTTCTGAGCACAACACTTTTTCTCCTTGCTATAAATGATTTGGCCTCTAGTCTTCCATCAAATATTTGGTCATCACTCTATGTTGATGACTTTGCTATTGCCTGTGCAGACGCTGACTGTCGCCTCATTACAGTTTCTCTCCAGCATGTGGTCGACCGTGTTTCCAATTGGGCCACCACACATGGATTTAAATTTACCCAGTACCAAAACTCACCAAATTTCTTTCACTAGATGCTCTGTCATCTCCGATCATCCTTTATACCTCTATGGCACCCGTATCCCTGAACGTGATAGTCAGGTTTCTGGGCCTCCTCTTTGACCGTAGGTTATCCTGGAAACCTCACATTACCTCTCTGAAGGCAACTTGTCACAGCCGGCTGAACCTTCTTAAAACCCTTGCTCATCTTTCATGGGAGCTGATCGTCGAACTCTCCTTCGCCTACATTCCACCCTCATTTTATCAAAACTTGATTATTGTGACCAGATCTATTCAGCAGCCTCTCCTGCTACTGTCTCTAGCCTTAACCCTATTGATCACCAAGGATTACGTTTATGCCTGGGTGCTTTTCGCTCTTCCCCTGTTTCGAGCCTCTACGCAGAAGCGAACGTTCCATCCTTATCCGATCGCCGTGATGCCCATTGCCTTCGCTACTATGTACACTCTCATGATCTCCGCAATTCTTCCATTTATAGAATGGTCACTGATATTTGTAGACATTCTTTATTTGTCCTTCGCCCCTGTTTACTCCGTCTCTTCTCTCTTTGCCTACATTTGCTCTTGTCTTCTCTTCAATTACCACCTTTCTATATTCATGTAGCATCTCACTTTTCCCTACCCCCCTGGGAAGTTCCAGCTGTTCGAGTCTGTTCTTTGTCTCTTGCTCGAAAGCCCAACTGTCTATGGTCGCTTCCTGCTCTCTTTTTCTTGACCACTTCCACTCTCATTCTCATGCCATTGCAGTGTACACAGATGGCTCTAAGTCTTCTGACGGCGTAGGATTCACAGCAGTGTTTCTGGACAGCGTCGTACGAGGGCATTTACTATGTTCGTCTAGTGTTTTTACTGCTGAATTGTATGCCATTCTTGCAGCACTTATCCGTATTGCATCTATGCCTGTGTCATCATTTGTGGTTGTCTCAGACTCCCTTAGTGCTTTACAGGCTATACAGAAATTTGATAGACCTCACCCCTTAGTCCTCCGTATCCAACTTTGGCTACGCCACATCTTTACCAAGCGTATATTGTTTTTTGTTGGGTCCCTGGTCATGTAGATGAATGGTTCAGAGAACCGACATGTTGATAAATTAGACACATGTGCAACTCTTGGGTATCTTTATTAAGGAAATGTTTCGCCACACAGTGGCTTCATCAGTCCATACAAAGGAGAATCTTGAAGAACAGGAGGAGAATGAGGTAATCAGTCCCTCAACCTTGAGTCGATGTGGTCAGTCCATCAATCTTGAATAGAATACGGCATACGTGCTGAGAAGGAACTTATAAACCGTTGGCAGGAGAGGTGCAGAAGTCATAGGTCGTGTAACATTTGTTCAATGTTGAAGTAGGTCGTGCCCAAGAATTAGGCAAGCGAAGAATTCCCAAGTATTAAGATCCCAAGAAGTTGCAGTGTCTGACAGGTTTGTAGATGAATGGTTCAGAGAACCGACATGTTGATAAATTAGACACATGTGCAACTCTTGGGTATCTTTATTAAGGAAACGTTTCGCCACACAGTGGCTTCATCAGTCCATACAAGATTCTCCTTTGTATGGGCCTGACATACACAGTGTACAGTGTCTTGAACGATTACTTACTAAGGTATTGGAGCTCTATTCTCAGGTTTGCCAGGCGCCCGTATGCTGCAGCAGTTATCTGGTTGATGTGTGCTTCCGGAGACGTGCTCAGTGTGTGTGTGTGTGTGTGTGTGGTGTGTGTATTCGCCTAGTTGTACTCACCTAATCATGGTTACGGGGGTCGATTCATAGCTCCTGACCCCGCCTCTTCACTGGTCGCTACCGGGTCACTCTCCCTGCACCTGTACTCGCCTAGTTGTGGTTGCAGGGCTCGAGACTCAGCTCCTGGCCCCGCCTCTTCACTGACCGCTATTGTGTGTGTGAACCAACAATTAATATTTGCAACACTAACTCATTACAGTTGTGACCGGGTGTGGACGTATAAATTGCTCATTACTCTATAATTTTTTCAAGATTGTAGCCATGTATAAACGTAAGTAACTTTACTTATTTACATGATTCATTACCTCTGTAACTTGTGAGTTCATTACCTTTGTACCTAGTTCAATTATCAAAACTTTGGAGTCCAGTCCCTTTACCCATTATGTACCTCTGTAATCTTTTGACTACCTCCCACAGGATGGGTCTGGGGTGCATAATAAATATATTAAAGCCACAAATGGATCCTTCCTCCACTACATTGCTTCCCAAACTATTCCACTTCCTGACTACTTTATGACTGAAGAAATACTTCCTAACATCCCTGTGATTCATTTGTCTTCAACTTCCAACTATGGCCCCTTGTTGCTGTGCCCCATCTCTGGAACATTCTGCCTTTGTCAATCTTGTCAATTCCTCTCAGTATTTAATATGTTGTTATATCATCCCTATCTTTCCAGTCCTCCAGTGTTGTCAGGTCAAATTCTCTTAACCTCTCCTTGTACGACATATCCCTTAGCTCCAGGACTAGTCTTGTTGCAAACCTTTGCACTTTCTCTAGTTTCTTTACGTGCTTGGCTAGGTGTGGGTTCCAAACTGGTGCTGCATACTCCAATATGGGCCTAACTTACACAGTGTACAGGGTCCTGAACGATTCCTTATTAAGATATCGAAATGCTGTTATTAGGTTTGCTAGGCACCCATATACTGCAGCAGTTATTTGATGTGTGCCTCAGGAGATATGCCTGGTGTTATACTCACCCAAAGATCTTTTTCTTTGAGGTTTGTAGCCTCTAGCCCCCTCGACTGTACTCCATCTGTGGTCCTCTTTGACCTTCCCCAATCTTCATGACTTTGCATTTAGTGGGGTTGAACTCCAGGAGCCAGTTGCTGGACCAGGTCTGCATCCTGTCCAGATCCCTTTATAGTTCTGCCTGGTCCTCGTCCAATTGAATTCCTCTCATCAACTTCACATCATCTGCAAACAGGGACACTTCAGAGTCTATTCCTTCTGTCATGTTCTCAAATACCAGAAACAGCACCGGTCCCAGGACTGACCCTTGTGGAACTCCACTTGTCACAGGCACCCACTCTGACACATCACCACGTACCATGACTCGCTGTCATCTACCTGACAGGTATTCCCTGATCCATTGTAGTGCCTTCCCTGTTATCTCTGCCTGGTCCTCCAGCTTTTACACTAATCTCTTGTGTGGAACTGTGTCAAATGCCTTCTTACAGTCCAAGAAAATACAATTACCCATCCCTCTCTCATCTTACTGCTGTCACCCTGTCATAGAACTTCAGTAGGTTTGTGACACAGGATTTCCTGTCCCTGAAACCATGTTGGCTGTCGTTGATAAGCTCATTCCTTTCTAAGTGTTCCACCACTCTTCTCCTGATAATCTTCTCCATGACTTTGCATATTATACATGTCAGTGACACTGGTCTGTAGTTTAATGCTTCATGTTTGCCTCCTTTTTTAAAAATTGTGACTATATTTTCTGTTTTTCATACCTCCGGTAGTCGCCCTGTTTCAATAGATTTGTTGAATATTGTTGTTAGGGGTACACATAGTGCCTCTGCTCCCTCTCTCAGGACCCATGGAGAGATGCTATCTGGCCCCATCTCCTTTGAGGTATTTAGCTCACTCAGCAGTCTCTCCACTTCTTCCTTGCTTGTATGTATTGTGTCCAACACTTGTTGGTGTACCCCACCTCTCCGTCTTTCTGGAGTCCCTTCTGTCTCCTCTGAACACTTCTTTGAATCTCATGTTAAGTTCCTCACATACCAGTCGCTTCTTATGATCTCTCCTTCCTTCCTTATCCTGATTACCTGGTCATTGACTGTTGTTTTCCTCCTGATGTGGCTGTACAACATCTTTGGGTCAGATTTGGCTTTCACTGCTAAGTCTTTAATATTGTCGTTGGGCTTCCCTTCTTATCTGTGCACATTCATTTCTGGCTCTATGACTTCTCTCCTTGTTCTCCTGGGTCCTTTGCTTCTATACTTCCACTCTCTAGCACAACTGGTTTTGGCCTCTTTACATCTTTTGGTAAACCAAGGGCTCATCCTGGTTTTCTTGTTATTTCTGTTAACCTTGGGTACAAACCTCTCCTCAGCTTCCTTGCATATTGTTGTCACATATCCCATCATCTCATTTACTGACTTCCCTGCCAGTTCTCTGTCCCACTGAATCCGTGTAGGAAATTCTTCATGCCTGTGTAGTCCCCTCTAGTAATTTGGCTTCACTCATCCTGCCCTTCCTGCTTCCCTCTCCACTTGTAACTCTACTATGTATTGGAAGCTCAGAACCACATGGTCACTGTCCTTGAGGGGGGTCTCATATATGATGTCCTCAATGTCTACACTACTCAAGGTGAATACTAGGTCCAGTCTTGCTGGTTCATCCTCTTCTCTCTCTCTGGTAGTGTCCCTTATGTGCTGGTACACGAAGTTTTCCAATACCACCTCCATCATATTAGTTCTCCATGTTGCTGGGCCCCCATGTAGCTCCAGGTTCTCCCAGTCGATTTCCTTTTGGCTGAAGTCACCCATGATCAGTAGCTTTGCCCTGCTCGCATGAGCCGTTCTGGTCACCTCAGCTAGTGTGTCAACCATTGCTCTGTTACTGTTATGTGGTGGGTTATACATCACTGCAATTACCACCTTGGGGCCTCCAGACTGAAGTGTTCCTATTATATAGTCTCTTGCTTCTCCTCTGTCTCCTCCAACTCGTCAAAATCTCATTGGTTTTCGATGAGCAGTGCCACTCCACCCCTTTTGTTCCCTCTATTTTTCCTCAGGATATGATATCCTGTTAGACAGATGGCATCTATTATTCCAGGGATGCTTCTTTGACTCTTTCATGCCATTCCTCCCACTTATTCGTTATTCCATCAGCGTTGGTGCACCATACCTTCAGTTTCCTCTCAAACACTGTGTTCTGGGGTCTGTGAGGGTGGGGGATCTGGCAGTGTGCTGTGGGATTCTACAGTGCAGTGTGGGGTGGGAGCTGTAAGTGTGGATTGTGGTTTGTATCAGGATATCGTGTTTGGTTGTGGGGTGGTTCTGTGTGTGCTTGAGCATGTTGCTCTGCCCTGCTCTTGTTGTCCTCTGCTGATTCTGTCCTTGTCTCCTTAGTCCCCTTTCACATCTGTGTCCTTTTCCTCAGCTGCTGCTGTTCTGTTTTTGTTCTCAGTTTAGGAACACCCTCTTTCATGTTGACTATTCCTTCAGCTGTAGATTCTCTTGCAAGATCCTGTTTTGTACTGCTTCTGTCTTGAAAATCAGTTTGACTGGACGATTTCTCCCCTTCAAGTATACCCCTATTCTCTAAAAATTTACTATCTCACTCATGTCCTCCTTGCCTATTTCCTTGATGATGTTTTCAACCTCCTTTTTTTCTCATTGTGCGTCCTCCCCTCGCTCTCCTGAAGCCCATGAAAGAACACTGACCTCTCTCCTCCTGTGTGTGTGTTTGTGTATACTCACCTAGTTGTGGTTGCAGGGGTCAAGTCATAGCTCCTGGCCCCGCCTCTTCAATGACTGCTACTGGGTCACTCTCCCTGCACCATGAGCTTTATCATACCATTCCATTGCAGACACTGCAAGGCTCCAGGCAGACAACCAAATCTTTCGATGGGCTGCAGGAAACAATATGAAGTTCAGCGATGAGAAATTTCAATTACTCTGATATGGTAAACATGAGGAAATTAAAACTTCATCAGAGTATAAAACAAATTCCAGGCACACAATAGAGCGAAAAACTAACGTCAAAGACCTGGGAGTGATCATGTCGGACGATCTTACCTTCAAGGACCATAACATTGTATCAATTGCATCTGCTAAAAAATGACAGGATGAATAATGAGAACCTTCAAAACTAGGGATGCCAAGCCCACGATGACACTCTTCAGGTCGCTTGTTTTATCTAGGCTGGAATATTGCTGCACACTAACAGCACCTTTCAAGGCAGGTGAAATTGCTGACCTAGAAAATGTAGAGAGAACCTTAACGGAGATAAAACACCTCAGTTACTGGGAGCACTTAAAGTTCCTGAACCTGTACTCCCTGGAACGCAGGCATGAGAGATACATGATTATATACACTAGTACCAAACTTACACATGAAAATCATTCTCTCCATTAGCAAAAGACTCAGCAGACGATGCAACATCCCCCCAATGAAAAGCAGGGGTGTCACTAGCACGTTGAGACAATACAATAAGTGTCAAGGGCCCAAGACTGTTCAACTGCCTCCCAGCATACATAACGGGGATTACCAATAGACTCCTGGCTGTCTTCAAGCAGACACTGGACAAGCACCTGAAGTTGGTACCTGACCAGCCGGGCTGTGGCTCGTACGTTGCATTGCATGCAGCCAGCAGTAACAACCTGGTTGATCAGGCCCTGATCCACCATGAGGCCTGGTCACAGACCGGGCTGCAGGGGCGTTGACCCCTTGAACTCTCCAGGTAAACTCCGGGTATGAATGGATCCTGCCTCCACTACATCACTTCCCAAACTATTCCACTTCCTGACTACTCTGTGACTGAAGAAATACTTCCTAACATCCTCCCAGTGATTCATCTGTCT
Source organism: Cherax quadricarinatus (assembly GCF_026875155.1). Classification (NCBI taxonomy): domain Eukaryota; kingdom Metazoa; phylum Arthropoda; class Malacostraca; order Decapoda; family Parastacidae; genus Cherax; species Cherax quadricarinatus. The sequence continues at coordinate 38,462,267 of NC_069443.1, read as the reverse complement.
TCAACTTCCAACTGTGTCCCATTGTTGTTGTGTCCCATCTCTGGAACATTCAGTGTGTGTGTGTGTGTGTGTGTACTCACCTAATTTTACTCACCTAATTGTGGTTGCAGGGGTCGAGACTCAGCTCCTGGCCCCGCCTCTTCACTGATTGCTACTGGGTCCTCTCTCTCTCTGCTTCCTGAGCTTTGTCATACCTCTTCTTAAAACTATGTATGGTTCCTGCCTCCACTACTTCACTTGCTAGGCTATTCCACTTGCTGACAACTCTATGACTGAAGAAATATTTCCTAACGTCCCTGTGACTCGTCTGAGTCTTCAGCTTCCAGTTGTGACCCCTTGTCCCTGTCCCCTCTCTGGAACATCCTATCTCTGTCCACCTTGTCTATTCCCCGCAGTATCTTGTATGTCGTTATCATGTCTCCCCTGACCCTTCTGTCCTCCAGTGTCGTCAGTCCGATTTCCCTTAACCTTTCCTCGTACGACATTCCCTTGAGCTCTGGGACTAGCCTTGTTGCAAACCTTTGTACTTTCTCTAACTTCTTGACGTGCTTGTCCAGGTGTGGGTTCCAGACTGGTGCTGCATACTCCAGTATGGGCCTAACATACACAGTGTACAGTGCCTTGAACGATTCCTTATTAAGGTATCGGAATGCTATTCTCAGGTTTGCCAGGCGCTCGTATGCTACAGCGGTTATTTGGTTGATGTGTGCCTCCGGTGATGTGCTCAGTGTTATGGTCACCCCAAGGTCTTTCTCCCTAAGTGAGGTCTGTAGTCTTTGTCCACCTAGCCTATACTCTGTCTGCGGTCTTCTTTGCCCCTCCCCAATCTTCATGACTTTGCATTTGGCTGGATTGAATTTGAGAAGCCAGTTACTGGACCACATGTCCAGCCTGTCCAGGTCTCTTTGCAGTCCTGCCTCATCCTCGTCCGATTTAATTCTTCTCATCAACTTCACGTCATCTGAGGACAGGGACACTTCAGAGTCTATTCCTTCCATCATGTCATTCACATATATCAAAAATAGCACTGGTCCTAGAACTGACCCCTGTGGGACCCCGCTCATAACAGGCGCCCACTGTGATACCTCTTCACGTACCATGACTCGTTGCTGCCTCCCTGTCAGGTATTCCCTTATCCATTGCAGTGCCCTCCCTTTTACATGCGCCTGATCCTCCAGCTTCTGCACTAATCTCTTGTGGGGAACTGTGTCAAAAGCCTTCCTGCAGTCTAGGAAAACGCAATCTACCCACCCCTCTCTCTCGTGTCTTACTTGTCATAAAACTCCAGGAGGTTTGTGATACAAGATTTGCCTTCCATGAACCCATGCTGGTTTTCATTTATAATCTTGTTCCTTTCCAGGTGTTCGACCACTCTCCTCCTGATAATCTTCTCCATGACTTTGCACACAATACATGTCAGAGACACAGGTCTGTAGTTTAGTGCCTCGTTTCTGTTTCCTTTCTTAAATATGGGGACTACATTAGCTGTCTTCCATTTCTCAGGTAGTTGCCCAGTTTCAAGGGATGTGTTGAAGATTGTGGTTAGAGGCACGCACAGCATCTCTGCTCCTTCTCTAAGGACCCATGGGGAGATGTCCGGTCCCATCGCCTTTGAGGTGTCAAGGTCACTTAAGAGATTCTTCACCTCCTCCTCAGTTGTTCATATGTCATCCAACACTTGTTGGTATATTCCCTCTTGATGTTCCCTTCTGTGCTGTCTTCCCACAGCCCTTCCTGTCTCTACTGTAAACACTTCCTTAAATCTCCTGTTCAGCTCCTCACATACCTCCTGATCATTTCTTGTGAGTTCTCCACCTTCTGTCCTTAATCTGATCACGTGGTGTTTGACTGTTGTCTTCCTCCTGATGTGGCTATACAACAGTTTTGGGTCAGTCTTGATTCTTGATGCTATGTCATTTTCATACTGTCGCTGGGCCTCCCTCCTTACCTGTGCGTACTCATTCCTGGCTCTGCGACTGATCTCCCTATTTTCTTGTGTTCTCTGCCTTCTGTACTTTTTCCATTCTCTATTGCACTTTGTTTTTTGCCTCCTTACACCGTCGGGTAAACCAGGGGCTAGTTCTGGTCTTCCCGTTGTTACTGTTGCCCTTGGGAATAAACCTTTCCACTGCCTCCTTGCATTTTGTTGTTACATATTCCATCATTTCATTTACTGGCTATCCTCCCAGTTCTCTGTCCCACTGGACCTCCCGCAGGAAGTTCTTCAACCCTATGTAGTCCCCTCTTTTATAGTCAGGATTTTCCCATTTAACTCCTGTTATTCTCTGCACTTGCAGCTCTACTATGTATTCAAAACACAGAACCACATGGTCGCTAGCTCCTAGGGGACTCTCATACTTGATGTCCTCAATGTCTGAGCTGCCCAGGGTGAACACAAGGTCCAATCTTGCTGGTTCATCCTCCCGTCTCACTCTGGTAGTGTCCTTAACATGTTGGTGCATGAGGTTTTCCAGCACCACGTCCAACATCCTGGCTCTCCATGTTTTGGGACCCCCATGTGGCTCCAGGGTTTCCCAGTCAATCTCCCTGTGGTTGAAATCCCCCATAACCAGCAACTTTGCTCTGCTGGAGTGAGCTCTTCTTGCCACCTCAGCAAGTGTGTCCACCATTGCTCTGTTGCTCTCTTCATATTCCTCTCTTGGCCTCCTGCAGTTCTGTGGTGGATTATACATCACTGCAATGACCACTTTGTGTTCCCCAGACTGAAGTGTACCTGCTATGTAGTCTCTCCCGTCTCATCTATGCCTTCTATTATCTCGAATTTCCATCTGTTTTTTACTAGCAGAGCAACCCCACCCACCCCCCTGCCCTTTCTATCTTTCCTCATGATCTGGTATCCTGGTGGGAAGATTGCATCTGTTATTGTCTCCGTGAGTTTTGTTTCTGTAACTGCTATGATGTCTGGGGACTTCTCATCGATTCTTTCTTGTTATTCCTCATGTTTATTCGTTAATCCATCTGCATTTGTGTACCAAACCTTCAACTTCTGTTCTAATACTGTAACTGTGGCGCAGGGGGGTGGAAACAGAGGGATCGGTGTGTGATGGTTGGTTTGGATTGTTCAGTTGCCTTGGGGGTGTCGTGGCTGGAGTCCTTCTGGAGTCCTCCTGTGTGTGTGTGTGTGTGTGTGTGTGTGTGTGTGTATGTGAATGTGTATTTGTGTACGTGTGCGCACGCACGTGTGTGTGTGTGTGTGTACTCACCTAGTTGTACTCACCTAGTTGAGGTTGCAGAGGTCGAGTCCGAGCTTCTGGCCCCGCCTCATCTCTGGTCGCTACTAGGTCACTCCCTGAACTGTGAGCTTTATCATACCTCTGCTTAAAGCTATGTATGGATCCTGCCTTCACTACATCGCTTCCCAAACTATTCCACTTCCTGACTACTCTGTGGCCGAAGAAATACTTCCTAACATCCTCCCTGTGATTCATCTGTCATCAACTTCCAACTGTATCCCGTTGTTGCTGTGTCCCATCTCTGGAACATTCAGTGTGTGTGTGTGTGTGTGTGTGTGTGTGTGTACTCACCTAATTGTACTCGCCTAATTGTGGTTGCAGGGGTCGAGACTCAGCTCCTGGCCCCGCCTCTCCACTGATCGTTACTAGGTCCTCTCCCTCTCTGCTTCCTGAGCTTTGTCATACCTCTTCTTAAAACTGTATGGTTCCTGCCTCCACTACTTCACTTGCTGGGCTATTCCACTTCTTGACGACTTTTATGACTGAAGAAATACTTCATAACGTCCCTGTGACCTGTCTGAGTCTTCAGCTTCCAGTTGTGACCCCTTGTTTCTGTGTCCCCTCTCTGGAACATCCTATCTCTGTCCACCTTGTCTATTTCCCACAGTATCTTGTATGTCGTTATCATGTCTCCCCTGACCCTTCTGTCCTCCAGTGTCGTCAGTCCGATTTCCCTCAACCTTCCCTCGTACGACATTCCCCTGAGCTCTGGGACTAACCTTGTTGCGAACCTTTGTACTTTCTCTAACTTCTTGACGTGCTTGACCAGGTGTGGGTTCCAGAATAGTGGTGCATTCTCCAGTATGGGCCTAACATACACAGTGTACAGTGTCTTGAACGATTCCCTGTTAAGGTATCGGAACGCTATTCTCAGGTTTGCCAGTCGCCCGTATGCTGCAGCAGTTATTTGGTTGATGTGATGCCTCCGGTGACATGCTCGGTGTTATGGTCACCCCAAGGTCTTTCTCCCTGAGTGAGGTCTGTAGTCTTTGTCCGCCTAGCCTATATGCTGCCTGCGGTCTTCTTTGCCCCTCCCCAATCTTCATGACTTTGCATTTGGCAGGGTTGAATTCGAGAAGCCAGTTTCTGGACCACATGTCCAGCCTGTCCAGGTCTCTTTGCAGTCCTGCCTCATCCTCATCCGATTTAATTCTTCTCATCAATTTCTCATTAATTCTTCACATCATCTGTGTATAGGGACACTTCAGAGTATTCGTTCCATCATGTTGTTCGCATATATCAAAAATAGCACTGGTCCTAGAACTGACCCCTGTGGGACCCCGCTCGTCACAGGCGCCCACTGTGATACCTCTTCACGTACCAAGACTCCTTGTTGCCTCCCTGTCAGGTATTCCATGATCCATTGCAGTGCCCTTCCTGTTATATGCGCCTGATCCTCCAGCTTCTGCACTAATCTCTTGTGGGGAACTGTGTCAGTGTGTGTACTCACCTATTTGTACTCACCTATTTGTGGTTACAGGGGTCGAGTCATAGCTCCTGGCCCTGCCTCTTCACTGATTGCTACTAGGTCCCCTCTCTCCCTGCTCCATGAGCTTTATCATACCTCACCTTAAAACTGTATGGTTCCCGCCTCCACTGCTTCACTTTCTAGGCTATTCCACGGCTTGACTACTCTATGACTGAAGAAATACTTCCTAACATCCCTTTGATTCATCTGAGTCTTCAACTTCCAATTGTGACCTCTTGTGTCTGTGTCCCATCTCTGGAACATCCCGTCTTTGTCCACCTTGTCTATTCCGCGCAGTATTTTATGTCGTTATCACGTCTCCCCTGACCCTCCTGGCCTCCAGTGTCATCAGGCCGATTTCCCTTAACCTTTCTTCGTAGGACAATACCCGTAGCTCTGGCACTAGTCTTGTTGCCAACCTTTGCACTTTCTCTAATTTCTTGACGTGCTTGACTAGGTGTGGATTCCAAACTGGTGCTGCATACTTCAGTATGGGCCTGACGTAAATGGTATACAGAGTCTTGAACGATTCCTTACTGAGGTATCGGAATGCTATCCGTAGGTTTGCCAGGCGCCCATATGCTGCAGCAGTTATCTGATTGATGTGTGCCTCAGGAGATATGCTCGGTGTTATACTCACCCCCAGATCTTTTTCCTTGAGTGAGGTTTGCAGACTTTGGCCATCTAAACAATATTGTGTCTGCGGTCTTCTTTGCCCTTCCCCTGTCTGATCGCCGTGATGCCCATTGCCTTCGTTACTATGTACGCTCTCACGATCTACACAATCCTTCCATTTATAGAATGGTCACCGATATTAGTAGACATTCTTTATTCGTTCGCCGCCCCTGTTTGCTCCGTCCCTTTTCTCTTCGCCTACATTCACTCTTGTCTTCCCTTCAGTTACCACCTTTATATGTTCATGTAGCATCTCACTTTTCCCTGCCCCCCTGGGAAGTTCCAGCTGTTCGGGTCTGTTCTTTCTCACTCCCTTGCTCGAAAGCTCAACTGCCTACGGTGGCTTCCCGCTCTCTTTTTCTTGATCACTTCCACTCCCATTCTCATGCCACCGCTGTGTACACAGATGGCTCTAAGTCTTCAGACGGCGTCGGATTCGCAGCAGTGTTTCCGGACAGCGTCGTACGAGGGCATTTACTATCTTCAGCTAGCATTTTTACTGCTGAACTGTATGCCATTCTTGCAGCACTTATTCGTATTGCATCTATGCCTGTGTCATCATTTGTAGTAGTCTCAGACTCCCTTAGTGCTCTACAGGCTATACGAAAATTTGATACATCTCATCCCCTAGTTCTCCGTATCCAACTTTGGCTACGCCGTATCTCTACCAAACATAAAGATATTGTTTTTTGTTGGGTCCCTGGTCATGTCGACGTACAGGGCAATGAACAGGCAGACACTGCTGCGCGGTCAGCAGTATATGACCTACCAATTTCCTATCGAGGTGTTCCATTTCTGGACTATTTTGCTGCAATAGCTACCCACCTTCGCACCCGTTGGCAACAACGGTGGTCAACTCTGCTCGGTAACAAACTTCATTCTGTTAAACCGAGCATAGGTTACTGGCCGTCTTCTTGTCATCAGTGCCGAAGTTGGGAGACCACTCTCTCCCGCCTTCGCATTGGCCACACTCGTCTTACTCATGGGTATCTCATGGAGAGGCACCCTGTTCCTCTCTGTGAGCAGTGTCAAGTTCCAGTATCAATTAGCCACATTCTGTTAGACTGCCCTCTCTATCAACGAGCACGCAGAATTTACCTCCAACGTCGTCTTCGTTCTACTACTCTCTCTTTACCTTCCCTTCTTGCTGATGGACCCTCCTTTAATCCTGACTCTCTCATTGACTTCTTGACAACGACCGATTTACTCCACAAACTCTGATGATACTTTTCGCACTCCCCTCAGCCCTTTCTGGTTCAGTCTCTTGCTGCCCTTTACCCTTTCACCATCCACTGCCCCGCTGTTATCCGTAACCTGTTGCTCATCCATCTCCCTTTTGCCACCTGATGCCCTCACTTCCTTCCTGCCCTGCAGCGCTGTATAGTCCTTGTGGCTTAGCGCTTCTTTTTGATTATAATAATAATAATTTGCCCTTCCCCAATCTTCATGACTTTGCATTTGGCAGGGTTAAACTCAAGGAGCCAGTTGCTGGACCAGGCTTGTAGCCTGTCCAAGTCTCTTTGTAGTCCTGCCTGATCCTCATCCGATTTGATTCTTCTCATTAACTTCACATCGTCCGCAAACAAGGACACTTCTGAGTCTATCCCTTCCGTTATGTCATTCACATATACCAAGAACAGCACAGGTCCTAGGACTGACCCCTGTGGAACCCCACTTGTCACTGGCGCCCACTTTGACACCTCATCACGTACCATGACTCGTTGTTGCCTCCCTGTCAGGTATTCTCTTATCCATTGCAGTGCCTTTCCCTGTTTTGTGTGCCTGATCCTCTACTTTTGCAGTAACCCTTGTAAGGAAAACGTGTCGAAGGCCTTTTTCCCAGTCCAAAAAAAAATTGCAGCCCAAATCCCCCCCTTCTCTTTTTGTCTTACTTCTGTCCCCTTGCAAAAAACCTTTTTAAAGGTTTGGGGGACACAGGATTTTCCCTCCCGAAACCAGCGGGTTTTAAATTTATACACTTGTTTTTTTCCAGGTGCCCACCCCCTCCCTCCTGTTTAAATTTTTCCTTGGGGGGGGGCCCCCCTTGATACAAATACCTTTAGTGTTTACAGGTCTGTAGACAAAGGGAAATCGTAATACACATTGAAAAATAAACCATCCCCCCGGGCCGGGATTAAAACCCGCGGTCATAGGTCTAAAAAAACTCCAGCCCGTCGCGCTACCCCATAGACCAGCTAGCCACAAAAAAGTTTCCCACCAACTAGGGTTATATTTTTTTCACCAAAATTTTACCCACGGGCCCACCCTGTGCCCCACAAATGAAATTTTTTTCAGACAAAAATCTCCAGCTAGCGCGACGGGCTGGAGTTTTTGAGACTCTAGGGCCCGGGGGGGTTTCAACCCCCGGCCCGGGGGGTAGGGTTTTTATACGGGGGTCGGGTAGTTTGGGCCCTTTCATGTCTGTCCCCCTTTTTAAAAAATTAGGATACTTTTGGGCATTTCCATACCTCGGGGATTTCCCCATTTCAAATGTGTGTAGAAGATCTTTTTTAAAGGGTTACAAACAATGTCTCGCTCCCTTTTTAAAAGGGGCCCCAAATTGGAAGTTTGTCTGGTCCCCCGCCTTTGAGGGTGTCAATTCCCCCATAGCAGTTCTTCACCTCCTCCTTGGTTATTTGTCCCTTTCATCCAGCCTTGCTGGTCCCCCACCCCTGCCTTTTTTCCTGGGCCCTACTGTGTTGAACTCCGGGCCTTACCCCCCGGGGTCTTTCCCTTGTGAATTCCCCCATCCCCCTTTCCTCATTTCTGTTTTCCCGGGTCCCTTTGACTGTTTTTTTCCCCCTTTGGGGGGCTTAAAAAAGCGTGGGGGGGGGGGGTTTTGGGGTTTTAAAATTTATTCATTTGTTTTTGGCCGTAGCCCTTTAACCTCCCTTCTTATCTGTGCAATTCTTTTCTGGCTTTTTCGGCAAATCTCTTTTTTTTCCTGAGTTTTCTGTTTTCTGTCCCTTTTTTCCTTCTCTAGTACACCTATTTTTTTGCCCCCCTTACCCCTTGGGGTAAACCAAGGACTCTTTCCCCTTTTCTTCCCTTTATTTCTGTTTCCCTTGGGAAAAAAACCCTCTCCTCTCCCCTTGGGCATTTTGTTGCTACATAGCCCAATCATTTCTTGAAACGGGTTTTTCCTTTTCAGTTCCCTCCCCCCACTGAATGTCTTGAAAGAAGTTCCTCAAGCCTGAGTATTTCCCCTTTTTTGTATTTTGGGTTTTTTTCCCACCCTTTCCTGGGCTCTCTCCATTTGGGGGCTCATTATGTAGTCGAAGAAACAGAACCAAAATGACATAGCCCCCGGGGGCCCTTTTCATGCTTGATATCCCGATGTAGAATACTCAAGGTAAATACAAGGCCCTATTTCTTGCTGGGCACCTCTCCTCTCTCTTTTGGTGTGTCTCAAACTTTTTGATGCATGAGGTTTTCCAGTACCCCCGCCCATCATTTTGGCTCTCCATGTTTCGGGCCCCCCCATGGGGCCCAGGTTTTCCCAGTCAATCCCCTTTTGTGTTTTGAAACATCCTAACATAACTTTGCTCCCCCCAGGGTGTGCTCTCCTGGCCCCCTGGGCCCTTGTGTTCGCCCCCATTCCCTCTGTTGCTCTCATGTATTCTTCTTTTGGGCCTCCTGCGTTTTTTTGGGGGGGTTTGGTACATTACAAAAAATTTATAAACCATGTCCCTCAGACTGGATTTTTTTCCTACAATTTAGTCCCTTTTGCCCTGCCATCCATTCCTTCCATTTTCTCAAACTCCCACGGGTTTTTTAAGGGAGCAGTGCAACTCCTCCTCCCCCTTCCTCCCTCGGTCTTTCCTGAGGATTTGTACCAGATGGAAAGATTGAATCTGTTTTTTTATTCTGGTGAGTTTTGTTTCTGTGAGTGCTATTATGTCTGGGGGTTGTCCCCTTTGATTTTTTGGGTGCCACTCCTCATACTTATTTTTTTTATTCCATCCGGATTTGTAATACCACACCTTCAACTTTTTTTTCTAAGATTGGGGTTTGGGGGGTGTATTGGGGGGGTTTGGGGGGGGGGGGACCTGATAGGAAATATGGGTGGGTTTCTGTGGGGGGGGAGTTTTTTAATGCAGTGGGGGGGGGGCATTGGATGTGGCCCTGGGGGTTTTGGTTTAGAAATGTTTTGGTTGCACTGGGGGTTTACCCCGGTTGGGAGGTTTCTTTTAGGAAGGGTTTTGAGGGGAAAGGGTTTTATTTGATTTTCCCGTGTCTGGGATCTCCTGTTTTGTCTTCTCCATTCCCTCTCTTTCCTCCTTTTGGGCCCTTTTTTCCATCTCTCTCAGTTTTGCCTTTCTAAATTGTGTTCTGGTTTACTGTCGAGTTTAAACCCTTTTTGTTTTGCCCGGGATGTCCCCTTAAAGTGCTTTCTCCTTTAGGATCCGTTCCGAGTCGGGTTTGCCTTGAAGGTCCCCCTTTCCCTGGCCGGGGGTTTTTTTTTTTACCCAAACCCCCCCATTCCCGAAAAATTTTTCCCCGCTGGGGGCTGTCCCTCTTCTCCTATTGCTTTCATGATGCTTTCAAATTTGGGTTTTTTTTTCCCCCTTTTTTCCCCCTTTTTCATATGTTTCCCCCTTTAAATTTTCCCGGGCCCATACACAAAGACTGACCTCACCCCTTTTATTCCCCCACTTCATATCCCGTGTATCCCCTCATTCAATTTTTATTTTCCCCCCATTGGAGCTTTCCTTTCTTCATTTTACTTGCTAATGGGACTGGGTCAGTGGGCCCGTCATTTTTTCCCCTTTTCGGGTTTTCCCCTGGGTCTGCGGGGTTTTGTAGGGCCTCCCCATAAGCCCCAGCTCTTTCATTTTCTACAGTCCCCCACGGGTTGGCTTCAATTGCTGGTTTTTTTCCTTTTTTTCCCTACAGTCCCCTTTTTTGTGACTGAGGGAGCAGTCTCCCGGGTTTTCAATTTCCCAAAAGGTTTCTTTTTGTTCTTTTGGGTGTTTCAGATTTTTCAAATTCCTCTTCATACTCTGGATCCGGGGCCCCTTTCGCTTTGACTTGCAAACCCCCCACCCTTTCCCGCTTTCCATGCTATCCCCTCTTCCATTTCAGCCAAGTTTTTTTTGGGTTTTTTTTCCCAAATTTATGTTCCCTTTTTTTTGAGCTCTGCTGCCCCCTTCCTTTTCAGTTTTCCTTTCCCCCTGTCCCTTGGGTTTTTTTTGTTGCTTTTCTTTCAAAACCCCTTTTTTTTTTTAAACCCGGGGTTTCTTTAGAGTGGGGGGAAAACCCATGTAATTTTTGTATGTTAAAGGGTTTTGTATTTGTATGTCAAGTGTGGGGGGAAAGGGGGGGTAGAGGGGGAAACTGTGGCTAAATTTGGGAAGTTTGTGGGAAGGGGGGGTGGGAAGGAGAGTGAAAACAAGTGGGTGGTGGGAGAGGGAGGGGGGGGGGAAGGAGGGGGAGGTGGGGGGGGGAGGGGGTGAAAAAAGGGGGGGGAGGGACAAATGAAGGGAGTGAGATGGGGGGGGAGGGGGGGGGTGTATGTGTGGTTTGGCCCTTTTGTGTGTGTGGGTGTGTGTGTGTTGGGGTGGTGTGTGTGTTGGGGTTGTGGGGTGTTTCGTGTGGTGTGTGTGTATGTACAACCACCTATTTGTGGTTTTCAGGGGGCGAGTAAAAGCTCCGGGCCCCCCCTCTTCGCTGATTGCTACTAGGTCCTCTCTCTCCCTGCCCCATGAGCTCTATCATACCTCGCCTTAAAACTATGTATGGTTCCTGCCTCCACTACTTCCCTTTCTAGGCTATTCCATGGCCTGACTACTCTATGACTGAAGAAATACTTCCTAACTTCCCTTTGATTCATCTGAATCTTCAACTTCCAATTGTGACCTCTTGTGTCTGTGTCCCATCTCTGGAACATCCTGTCTTTGTCCACCTTGTCTATTGTGCGCAGTATTTTATATGTCGTTATCATGTCTCCCCTGACCCTCCTGTCCTCCAGTGTCATCAGGCCGATTTCCCTCGACCTTTCTTCGTAGGACAATCCCCGTAGCTCTGGGACTAGTCTTGTTGCAAACCTTTGCACTTTCTCTAATTTCTTGACGTGCTTGACTAGGTGTGGATTCCAAACTGGTGCTGCATACTCCAGTATGGGCCTGACATAGATGGTATACAGAGTCTTAAACGAATCCTTACTGAGGTATCAAAACGCTATCCGTAGGTTTGCCAGGCGCCTGTATGCTGCACCAGTTATCTGATTGATGTGTGCCTCAGGAGATATGCTCGGTGTTATACTCACCCCCAGATCTTTTTCCTTGAGTGAGGTTTGCAGTCTTTGGCCATCTAAACTATATTGTGTCTGCGGTCTTCTTTGCCCTTCCCCAATCTTCATGACTTTGCATTTGGCAGGGTTAAATTCAAGGAGCCAGTTGCTGGACCAGGCTTGTAGCCTGTCCAGGTCTCTTTGTAGTCCTGCCTGATCCTCGTCCGATTTGATTCTTCTCATTAACTTCGCATCATCTGCAAACAAGGACACTTCTGAGTCTATCCCTTCTGTTATGTCGTTCACATATACCAAGAACAGAACAGGTCCTAGGACTGACCCCTGTGGAACCCCGCTTGTCACAGGTGCCCACTCTGACACCTCGTCGCGTACCATGACTCGTTGTTGCCTCCCTGTCAGGTATTCTCTGATCCATTGCAGTGCTTTTCCTGTTATGTGTGCCTGATCCTCTAGCTTTTGCAGTAACCTCTTGTGAGGAACTGTGTCGAAGGCCTTCTTGCAGTCCAAAAATATGCAGTCGATCCACCCCTCTCTCTCTTGTCTTACTTCTGTCACCTTGTCATAAAACTCTAGTAGGTTTGTGACACAGGATTTTCCTTCCCTGAAACTGTGCTGGTTGTCAGTTATACACTTGTTTCTTTCCAGGTGCCCCACCACTCTCCTCCTGATGATCTTCTCCATGACCTTGCATACTATACATGTTAGTGATACAGGTCTGTAGTTCAGTGCCTCATGTCTGTCTCCCTTTTTAAAAATTGGGACTACATTTGCCATTTTCCATACCTCAGGGAGTTGCCCAGTTTCAAATGATGTGTTGAAGATCTTTGTTAATGGCTCACACAATATCTTGCTCCCTTTTTTTAAGGGGACCCTGGAGGATGTTGTCTGGTCCCCCCGCCTTTGAGGTTCAAGTTCGCACAGCGCTTCTTCACCTCCCCTTTGGTTTATGTCCCACCAGTACTTGTTGTGTGTCCAAGTTCTGATTTCTTGGAGTCCTCTGGTTCCACTGAAAATACCTCTTTAAATCTTGTGTTGAGCTCCTAAAAAAAACCTCCGGTCGTTTTTGTGAATTCCCCATCCCCCTTCCTCGTCTGATTACCTGGTCCTTGGCTGTTTTTCCCCCTGATGGGGCTGTAAAACAGTTTGGGTCAGTCTTTATTTTGATGCTATATCATTTTCATATTTCTCGGAGCCTCCCCTTTTTTGTGCAATTCTTTTTCGGTCTTTGGCTGATTTCTTTATTTTCCTGAGTTCTCTGTCTTCTTAAACCCTTTTCCTTCTCAGTACACCTAGTTTTTGCCTCCCTACACCTTTGGGTGAACTAAGGACTCGTTCTGTTCTTCCCATTATTTCTGTTTCCCTTGGGAACAAACCTCTCCTCTGCCTCCTTGCATTTTGTTGCTACATAGTCCATTTCTTGTACTGGTTTTCCTGTCAGTTCCCTCTCCCACTGAATGTCTTGAAGGAAGTTCCTCATGCCTGAGTAGATCCCCCTTTTGTAGTTTGGTTTTTCCCAGCCTATTCCTGCTACTCTCTCCACTTGGAGCTCAACTATGTAGTTGAAGCACAGAACCACATGATCACTAGCTCCCAGGGGCCTTTCATACATGATACCCTCGATGTCCGAACTACTCATGGTGAATACAAGGTCCAGCCTTGCTGGTTCATCCTCTCCTCTCTCTCTGGTAGTGTCTCTAACATGTTGATGCATGAGGTTTTCCAGTACCACATCCATCATCTTGGCTCTCCATGTTTCGGGACCCCCATGGGGCTCCAGGTTTTCCCTGTCAATCTCCTTGTGATTGAAATCACCCATAACTAGTAACTTTGCTCCCCCATGTGTGCTCTCCTGGCCACCTCGGCTAGTGTGTCGACCATTGCTCTGTTGTTCTCATCGTATTCTTCTCTTGGCCTCCTGCAGTTCTGTGGTGGGTTGTACATTACTGCAATTATCACGTTATGTCCCTCAGACTGGATTGTTCCTACTAAGTAGTCCCTTTCGCCCGTGCCATCCATTCCTTCCATTTTCTCAAACCTCCACTGGTTTTTAATGAGCAGTGCAACTCCTCCTCCCCCTCTCCTCCCTCTGTCTTTCCTGAGGATTTGATATCCGAATGGAAAGATTGAATCTGTTATTATTCTGGTGAGTTTTGTTTCTGTGAGTGCTATGATGTCTGGGGATGTCTCTTTGATTCTTTCGTGCCACTCCTCATACTTGTTTGTTATTCCATCTACATTTGTATACCACACCTTCAACTTCTTTTCTAAGACTGTGGTCTGGGAGGTATATTGGGGTTGGGGAAGTGGGAGACCTGGTAAGGAACTATGGGTTGTTGCTGTGGGGGTGGTGTTTGTAATGTAGTGGGTGGGGACATTGGATGTGGCATGGGTGTTTTGATTTAGAGTGTTTGGTTGCACTGGGGTTGACCTGGTTGGGAGGCTTCTATAGGAAGTTGTGAGGGAGGCTGTATTTGATCTTCTTCCTGGGTCTGGGATCTCCTGTCTGTCTTCTCCATCCCCTCTCTTTCCTCCTTTTGCCTTTGTACCATCTCTCTCAGTTTCTGCCTTTCTTCTTGTGTTCTGTCACGGTCGAGATTCACCTTCCTGTATGCCGGCATGTCCCTTAATCATGCTTTCTCCTGCAGGATCCTGGTCCGAGTCGCTTCTGCCTTGAAGGTCACTCTCACTGGCCGGGTTCTTTTTTTTACAAACCCCCCTATTCTCCGAAAATTTTCCAGCTGGGTCATGTCGTCTTCTCCTATTGCTTTCATGATGCTTTCAATTGCTTTTTTTCCCTTGTTTTCTTGCTTAATATGTTTCCCCTTCAACTTCCTGGAGCCCATACACGTGTGTGTGTGTGTGTGTGTGTGTGTGTGTGTGTGTGTGTGTGTGTGTGTTTGTGTGTGTGTGTGTGAGCATGTGTTTGTGTGTGCATGTGTGTGTGTGTGTGTGTACTCACCTAATTGTGGTTCCAGGGGTCGAGACTCATCTCCTGGCCCCGCCTCTTCACTGATTGCTACTAGGTCCTCTCTCTCTGCTTTCTGAGCTTTATCATACCTCTTCTTAAAACTATGTATGGTTCCTGCCTCCACTACTTCACTAGCTAGGCTATTCCACTTCCTGACGAATCTATGACTGAAGAAATACTTTCTGATGTCCCTGTGACTCGTCTGAGTCTTCAGCTTCCAGTTGTGACCCCTTGTTCCTGTGTCCCCTCTCTGGAACATCCTACCTCTGTCCACCTTATCTATTCCCCGCAGTATCTTGTATGTCGTTATCATGTCTCCCCTGACCCTTCTGTCCTCCAGTGTCGTCAGTCCGATTTCCCTCAACCTTTCCTCATACGACATTCCCCTGAGCTCTGGGACTAGCCTTGTTGCAAACCTTTGTACTTTCTCTAACTTCT
The DNA here is from genome assembly GCF_026875155.1 of Cherax quadricarinatus. Lineage (NCBI taxonomy): Eukaryota > Metazoa > Arthropoda > Malacostraca > Decapoda > Parastacidae > Cherax > Cherax quadricarinatus. Next base: position 38,447,211 of record NC_069443.1, on the reverse strand, counting down.
TGACGTGCTTGACCAGGTGTGGGTTCCAGACTGGTGCTGCATACTCCAGTATGTGCCTAACATACACAGTGTACAGTGTCTTGAACGATTCCTTATTTAGGTATCGGAACTCTATTCTCAGGTTTGCCAGGCGCCTATATGCTGCAGCAGTTATTTGGTTGATGTGTGCCTCCGGTGATGTGCTCAGTGTTATGGTCACCCCGAGGTCTTTCTTCCTGAGTGAGGTCTGTAGTCTTTGTCCACCTAGCCTATACTCTGTCTGCTGTCTTCTTTGCCCCTCCCCAATCTTCATGACTTTGCATTTTGCCGGATTGAATTCGAGAAGCCAGTTTCTGGACCACATGTCCAGCCTGTCCTGGTCTCTTTGCAGTCCTGCCTCATCCTAATCTGATTTAATTCTTCTCATCAACTTCACATCATCTGCGAATAGGGACACTTCAGAGTCTATTCCTTCCATCATGTCGTTCGCATGTATCAAAAATAGCACTGGTCCTAGAACTGACCCCTGTGGGACCCCGCTCGTCACAGGCGCCCACTGTGATACCTCTTCACGTTCCATGACTCGTTGCTGCCTCCCTGTCAAGTATTCCCTGATCCATTGCAGTGCCCTCCCTGTTACATGCACCTGATCCTCCAGCTTCTGCACTAATCTCTTGTGGGGAACTGTGTCCAAGGCCATCCTGCAGTCTAGGAAAACGCAATCAACCCCCCCCTCTCTCTCGTGTCTTACTTCTGTTACCTTGTCATAAAACTCCAGGAGGTTTGTGATACAAGATTTGCCTTCCATGAACCCATGCTGGTTTTCATTTATAATCTTGTTCCGTTCCAGGTGTTCGACCACTCTCCTCCTGATAATCTTCTCCATGACTTTGCACACAATACATGTCAGAGACACAGGTCTGTAGTTTAGCGCCTCGTTTCTGTTTCCTTTCTTAAATATGGGGACTACATTTGCTGTCTTCCATTTCTCAGGTAGTTGCCCAGTTTCAAGGGATGTGTTGAAGATTGTGGTTAGAGGCATGCACAGCATTTCTGCTCCTTCTCTCAGGACCCATGGGGAGATGTCTGGTCCCATTGTCTTTGAGGTATCAAGGTCACTTAGCAGCTTCTTCAGCTCCTCCTCGGTTGTTCGTATGTCATCCAACACTTGTTGGTATATTCCCTCTTGATGTTCCTTTCTGTACTGACTTCCCACAGCCCTTCCTGTCTCTACTGTAAAAACTTCCTTAAATCTCCTGTTTAGCTCCTCACATACCTCCTGGTCATTTCTTGTGAGTTCTCCCCCTTCTTTCCTTAATCTGATCACCTGGTCTTTGACTATTGTCTTCCTCCTGATGTGGCTATACAACAGTTTCGGGTCAGTCTTGATTTTTGATGCTATGTCATTTTCATACTGTCGCTGGGCCTCCCTCCTTACCTGTGCGTACTCGTTCCTGGCTCTGCGACTGATCTCCCTATTTTCGTGTGTTCTCTGCCTTCTGTACTTTTTCCATTCTGTATTGCACTTTGTTTTTGCCTCCTTACACCGTCGGGTAAACCAGGGGCTCGTTCTGGTCTTCCCGTTGTTTCTGTTGCCCTTGGGAATAAACCTTTCCGCTGCCTCCTTGCATTTTGTTGTTACATATTCCATCATTTTATTTACTGGCTTTCCTGACAGTTCTCTTTCCCATGGGACCTCCTGCAGGAAGTTCCTCAACCCTATGTAGTCCCCTCTTTTATAGTCAGGATTTTCCCATTCAACTCCTGTTACTCTCTCCACTTGCAGCTCTACTATATATTCAAAGCACAGAACCACGTGGTCGCTAGCTCCTAGGGGACTCTCATACATGATGTCCTCAATGTCTGAACTACCCAGGGTGAACACAAGGTCCAATCTTGCTGGTTCATCCTCCCCTCTCACTCTGGTAATGTCCTTAATATGTTGGTGCATGAGGTTTTCCAGCACCACGTCCATCATCTTGGCTCTCCATGTTTCGGGACCCCATGTGGCTCCAGGTTTTCCCAGTCAATCTCCCTGTGGTTGAAATCCCCCATAACCAGCAACTTTGCTCTGCTGGAGTGAGCTCTTCTTGCCACTTCAGCAAGTGTGCCCACCATTGCTCTGTTGCTCTCTTCGTATTCCTCTCTTGGCCTCCTGCAGTTCTGTGGTGGATTATACATCACTGCAATGACCACCTTGTTTTCTCCAGACTGAAGTGTACCTACTATGTAGTCTCTTTCTCCCATCTCATCTATGCCTTCCATTTTCTCGAATTTCCATCTGTTTTTTACTAGCAGAGCAACCTCACCTCCCCCTCTGCCCCTTCTATCTTTCCTCATGATCTGGTATCCTGGTGGGAAGATTGCATCTGTTATTGTCCCCCGTGAGTTTTGTCTCTGTAACTGCTATGATGTCTGGGGACTTCTCATTGATTCTTTCTTGCCATTCCTCATGTTTATTTGTTAATCCATCTGCATTTGTGTACCAAACCTTCAACTTCTGTTCTAATACTGTAACTGTGGTGTGGGGGTTGGGAACAGAGGGATCGGTGTGTGATGGTTGGTTTGGATTGCTCAGTTGCCTTGGGGGTGTCGTGGCTGGGGTCCTTCTGCAATTGTTTCTGGGGGGTGTGCTTGTCCTTCCACTTGTTATTCTGCTCTCTTTTTTCATTTCCTCCCATTTCTCGTTAAGTTTCTGAACTCTTTCATCGTCCTCCTTTCTTCCTGTGTTCTGTCTCGATCAAGGTACACGCTCATGAACTCCTGCCTGCCTCTCAGCTGTGCTTTTTCCTGCAGGATCATGGTTCGGGTTGATTCTGCCTTGAAAATTACTCTGAGAGGCCGATTCCTTTTCTCTGTGAACCACCCTATTCTCCGAAAATTTGCCACTTGGGTCATTTCCCCCTCGCCTATTGTCATGTGGGTTTCGATAACGTGAATGGGGTAAGAATACTCACGTAGGCTGGTAGTACGTATAATATAACGGAAAGTATGGGAAGCGCCAACAGCCGACCTGCCTCTCTCTGCTTCCTATCTTCGACTGTCCCGCAAGTGCCTACAGGGTGAGGGGTGTTTGAAATCCTGCTATGGTCAGCAGCAACATATAACAGTCAGTGATTCACAGAGACGGTTGGTAGTGAGTCATCTACTGGTACACTGGTTACTGGTAACTGGTTACTAGGAACTGGTACTACTACTGAGAGCTCGGCGACACTAACGTATGTCGTCCCTACACACAGCTAATACAAACTAGAGACGGCAGGTGTACGGCTTGGGCTGATTCTATACAATGTCAAAGTACACAACAATTTAACATTATAACATAAGTAGAATATTGGAATGGAAGCTTACATAATTGAAACTGTAATGAAACTGTAATGCAATACAAGGTATAATATAACACAACTCATTGAATGAAACTCAACATTGGGATTACACAATAGAAATGATAAAAAAAAATTTGATCGATCGATCTGTATTCATGTATATATTTCTTCTGAGGAAGAAATATATACAAAGAATGAAGTGTTTAACAGAAAGGCAGATTTGGTGCACTCAAATCTAGACTGTTAACTCTCAGAATTCGGAGAGAACGTGAACACACAAAAAAATTATTGAATACTGATAAGTTGATACTGTAATTATTCATCTATACAGGTTATTTACATTTAACCCCAACTCTGCTAGGGTCAGATTGACATATGCAGAATGGGTGTCATCTCTGGGAGGATCAAACTCTGTAGCACTGGCTAACTCATGCCGCATTTGAGGCAAATCTGAATTGGTAGTTACAAATGATACTTGAGGATTTCTCAATACCTGTCATGTACATAGGGAATAACGACAGTCAGGTTGGTCGTCCAACTGAGTATCAGATGTAGAGAGTACAGGATCAGGAGGATTGTCAGAGTCTGTCACATTAGTCTGGGTTGGAACATCATTATCATCACATACTAACTTCATATGATCTAAATGCGATTCTTTATACTGACCAGTACTAATTTCTCTAACCTTATACTTATTACCAGTGATATGTTCAACTACTCGATAAGGACCAACAAACTTTTGATCAAGCTTTGGCATTGCAGACGTTTTGTTAAAGTTAGTCAGCATGACTCTCGAACCTACTTTGATTTTGGACGGCTTTGCTCGAGTGTTAGTGACTCTTGCAAATTCTGCTGTTGATTTATGAAGTGTTTCACGGATTCTTCTAAAAACACTTTGAGCTAAGCTGGTACGAGTTGCTATGAAATCATCAGGGTTGTAATATGGTTTCGGATTAGAATATAACAACTCATAAGGCAAACGTTTATCTACACCATACAATGCATAATGTGGAGTGTCACCTATGGAAACATTGTAAGCAGAATTTATAGCACACTGCACATCAGGTATAACTTCATCCCAAGTTTCACTGTTGGGATTGATAGTGGCTCCCAAGACATCAAGTACTTTCTTATTGGTTCGTTACACTAACCCATTGCTGGCAGGATGATGAGGAACAATGGTGGATTTAGAGATCTTGTACAAGGTACACTAGTTTTCAAGATTCTCATTACAGAATTCACCACCATTATCTGTTACTAGGGACTTAGGGGTGGTATGCCTGCAGATAATGCGTTCTTTAAATGCTTTAGCTACTGTCTCGGCAGTCTTATCTGCAATAGGAACTAACTCACAATATCTGGTAAAATGGTCTACCATAACACGCAGATGTTTGTTACCCTGAAGGGAACATTGGAAACTAGTTAACAGATCTAGCACAACTCTTTCCCACGGTTCGCTAGTAGTTGTATACACTTGGATTGAATTAGGACCATTAGCATTACCTTTATGTTGCATGCAGACACTACATTTCTTAACATACTCAGAAATATCAGTTGCCATACGAGGCCAAAAGTATTTCAATCTGGCTTGTTTTACTGAATGATCCATACCAGGGTGTGCAACACCTGGTACATCGTGAACTAGCTGTAAGGCTACATTCACTAGTGACTGTGGAATTACTAACTGGTATACTCTTCTGCTAGGAGTACCCAACTCGGCTATTCAATACAGTAATTCTTGGTTCATGACAAAGTTACTGATGGGTGCTGGTGGCTTCACAGTCAGAATAAAATCTTCCTGGAGCAGGAATCGAATCACACCAGTCCACATGGGATCTGTTCGTTGAGCATTCTTTACATCCTCGGCACTGAATGGAGGGTCTGCAGTTACTATACTAACATGTCGTGATAAGGCATCTGCGACTACATTTGACTTGCCAGGTAAGTGTTCAAAGGTGGGATTGAACTCATGGATAGTCAAGGTCCATCTGGCTAACCTTCCAGTAGGTTGTTCTGGAATAAAGGTATCAGTGGAGCATGGTCTGTCAAGACATGAACAGAGTACTGATAAATAATGTCTCGGAAGTGCTTTAAAGACCATACTATTGCTAAAGCTTCTTGCTCAGTTACTGTATAATTACATTCAGCCTTCGTAAGGACTCGGCTAGCAAATGCAACTGCGTTGTACTTGCTATCAGTTTTTTGAGTTAGTACGGCACCTATGCCAATAGAACTAGCATCAGTTTTCAGATAGAAGGGCTTAGAAAAATCTTAAAATTTCTAAATTGGAGCAGATGTTAGCTTTTCTTTTAGAGTTTGGAATGCTCTTTCTTGACTGAAGGTCCAAACAAAAGGAGCATCTTTCTTAAGCAACTCAGTTAGAGGAGCAGCTATGGAAGAAAAATTGGCAATGAAAGATCTATAAAAACCTGCTAAGCCCACAAAGGATCTTACGGCATCAGCAGTTTTGGGAGTTGGAAAATTTAGTACTGCAGTTACTTTACTTTGGTCAGTTGTAACCCCTCTAGGAGTGACTACGTGACCAAGAAACTTAATTTCTGATCTGAAAAATTGACATTTAGACAGTTTGATCTTTAAATTTGCTTCTTCAAGCTTACCAAGTACTACATCAAGTCTTTTCAAGTGTGTATCCACGTCTTTAGACATGACGATTACGTCATCTAAGTACACCATAAGTGCATTACCTATGAGACCTCTAAAGATATTAGTCATGAGCCTTGAGAACGTGATAGGGGAGGATTGTAATCCAAACGCCATACGGAGGAAGTGATAGTGACCTGTAGGAGTGGAGAATGCAGTTAGCTCTTGGCTGTCCTCATGAAGAGGGACTTGCCAAAACCCTTGTAACAAGTCCAGGGTTGAAAAGACTTTGTTATCTCCAATGTTACGTAAAAGATCACCCAGTACAGAAAGTGGGAAGCGATCTGGAATAGTTTTCGCATTTAACTTCCTAAAGTCAATCACTGAGCGCCAAGTCCCATCCTTCTTAGGTACTAGGATCAAGGGCGCATTCCAAGGTGAATTGCTAGGTGCAATAACTCCATCAAGCATTTGATTGATCAATTCTTCTGCGACAGCAACTTGTGAATGAGGCATTCTGTACACAGGTATATAGATAAGTCTAGTACCAGGTTCAAGTGGAATACGATGGGACAATAAGTTCTTTATACCCATCTTCTCACGATTGTTCAACAGAGTCAACAAACGCTTGACTTCATCTGGGAAGTCAGTGGGAGCTAAGTCTTTCTCCTCAACTGGTGGAACAGATTGCTCCAGTGAAGTGGATGAGGTCTCCCCAGTAGAAATAGCACAGACCCTCTACCTGAACAGGGTAAGGATAGTGAACAAGGTCAACAAGATTGGTATTTGCTCTGAGACAAACACTGTGACCAGAAGTGTTAGCTAGGAAGAAATGGATCTTACTATCTCTTACAACATGTAAGGATGGTTCAACAAATAGACCTTTTACTTTGCAAGAATCACTGTCAACTAGGACGTTATCACCATCTGGAACACTAGGAACAACAACAGACACTCGAGTGAGGGCTAGCTGCGACAGAAACGTCTTTCTGCAGACGGCATGTGACATCAACAAGAGATGGCATTACTAGTTGCAGGTAATTGTTTTCCGACAAGGCATCCCCTGTGGAGAAACTACTACTTGAACTAGCAGACATTGCAAGGATAGGCTCAGCACTCATGGTAGTCAGAGCGTCCTCGGACACTTGAGGTAACTGGACACTATCTTGCAAGTCTGAAGTTGCAGGAACACAGGAGTGACAGGATCACCAGTGCCTGACCGCTTGGGTACGCTACTGGAAAATGCACTGGCCTGTAAGGACTTAATTAGAATGTCGTACTTTGCGGCAGTATGGCAGATCTTGGATCCAAGCTGGTAACCCCAAAATGGTATGATCAAGTCATCAATTTGGGCATGCCATCGATAAGGGTCGAGCACAATGCGTAAGTCTCGCATGAAAGCGAATCCCAGTAGAAGGTCACCAGGGAAAGTAATCTGGTGGACAACAAGGAAGGAAGCAGTAAAGTCTCTACCTTGGATAGAAAAAGTTAGGGAAGTCCGACCTCAGACAGGCAGGTGAGAACCAGCTACTCCACTAAGGGAGGACACATGAGTCGGTTCTACGAGAAGGACATGTCGTAACTGCTTATCCCTAAACAAACTAGACCTGACAATATTGACTTGCGCACCAGAGTCCATGAACAAATGAACAGGCGCATTATGAACAGATGCTTGCACTGTAGGGCCTATGGTTGCATTGGAAGTTATGTGCAAACAAAAAGGTGGATTGTCATCAGCAAAGATTTGTTCCACTTCATCCCCAAAATCATCTACGTCAGAGACATGTGAAGCAACATCATCAGCAGGATTGTCATTCTCGAGACTGCTTAAGGCTTCAAAGGAATTGTGAACGGGGATGGTGTACTTATTATCACCTACTGTCACCATGGGACGGTTTGACTGGGGCACTCGAATTCCCCCGAATTGGAAGAATGAGCCTGGTTCTGGTTAGTTTGAGAACCACGACGTCTGTTTCCTCTATGGGTTCTGCGGTTGGAACGGCCACGGAAAGACCTAGAGTACTGAAGGTTGTAGAGAACATTGCACTCAGATGTGTCATGTCCATGTATTCTATGATAAGTACAGTAGGGAAGATCTGACTGGTACTCATCATCAGTACGACGCCTCTTAGGGTGACTATCAGGACAATTAATTGCAATATGGCCACGGAAACCACAGTTGTAACAAGTCCGCTGACTATGGTTGCTGAATGTACTATGAATACTACAAGGTTTATGACTCTGTACACTGGTCCTTGGTGATCGCTGAGACCACGATTTGTCGCTGTGGCACAAACAAGAGGTGGTGCAGACTGAGGCATAGGTGTGAAATTACTTTTGATACATGGGAAAGTACCCTGGGGGCACAAGGAACGTACATGATTTAGGGTTGTAAGTGGTTCCATCATCACAGTTGGAGGATTAGCCTCATAAGCACACACGGAAGCAGGCGGCATTAGTTCTTTCATTGCTCCAAAAGCTGCTATTTTAGCAAACGACGCTGTGGATGGTTTTTTCTCATCAGGGACAAAAGCTGAGGACTGGACAGCATTGATAAATGATGATAAAAGTTTGTCTAATCTAACAGCAAATGCACTCAACGATTCATTAGTCATGGGTGTAGCATTCACTAGTTCCCTAAGAACGACATATGGATCAGCTGTTTTTACTGGTACGAGGAAAGAACGAATCAGTTCCTCATATTGTGACCACTTAGTAAGATTCCTGAAGTCTCGCATATCAAGGAGATCAACAACGTGAACAGCAGCAGGGGACCGATGAAGAGCTTCTTTCGCAAGTTTGATAAGACTTTCCTCTGAAGGAGGACCGTCAACTAGAGCATTAACACGAGAACGAATGGCAGTAAACCATGCTTCAAGACTATGTACAGGGCCATTGAATGAAGGTAACGCATCTACGGAATCACGAGTAAAACTATAGTGTCTCAGTGTCTGGGTCGGTCTGTCAGTCGATAAGGAACTATGAGGACTGATGACAGGAGCGGCAGTAGCCTGAGAGGTCTGAGTGTCGCCATTCACTAAAGTATCACTTGACGGTATGTGAGGCATATTGGCAAAGAATTTGTACGAAAACAAATAAGGCAAAAATAATGAATAATAATGATACAAAATGCTAAAATTGAAATAAAAGAGATGCAACTAATTCTGCAGAAGTAATAAAAAAGTCAAGAACAATGTCCAGTGCAGTAGACCCCCGCATAACGATCACCTCCCAATGTGACCAATTATGTAAGTGTATTTATGTAAGTGCGTTTGTACGTGTATGTTTGGGGGTCTGAAATGGACTAATCTACTTCTCAATATTTCTTATGGGAACAAATTCGGTCAGTACTGGCACCTGAACATACTTCTGGAATGAAAAAATATCGTTAACCGGGGGTCCACTGTATTGGGCCTCTACTTAAACAAGATGGGTCCTACACAGATGACAGCAAGGAAATGAGTGAGCTACTCAGGCCCCAATATGACTCAGTTTTTAGCAAGCCGCTAATCAGACTGAGAGTCGAAGATCAAAATGAATTTTTTATGAGAGAGCCACAAAATTTGGTTAACACAAGCCTATCCGATGTTATCCTGACGACAAATGACTTCGAACAGGCGATAAATGACATGCCCATGCACTCTGCCCCAGAGCCAGACTCATGGAACTCCGTGTTCATCAAGAACTGCAAGAAGCCCCTATCATGAGCCTTTTCCATCCTATGGAGAGGGAGCATGGACACATGGGTCGTTCCACAGTTACTAAAAACAACAGACATAGCCCCACTCCACAAAGGGGGCAGTAAAGCAACAGCAAAGAACTACAGACCGATAGCACTAACATCCCATATCATAAAAATCTTTGAAAGGGTCCTAAGAAGCAAGATCACCACCCATCTAGAAACCCATCAGTTACACAACCCAGGGCAACATGGGTTTAGAACAGGTCGCTCCTGTCTGTCTCAACTTTTGGATCACTATGACAAGGTCCTAAATGCACTAGAAGACAAAAAGAATGCAGATGTAATATATACGGACTTTGCAAAAGCCTTCGACAAGTGTGACCATGGCGTAATAGTGCACAAAATGCGTGCTAAAGGAATAACAGGAAAAGTCGGTCGATGGATCTATAATTTCCTCACTAACAGAACACAGAGAGTAGTCGTCAACAGAGTAAAGTCCGAGGCAGCTATGGTGAAAAGCTCTGTTCCACAAGGCACAGTACTCGCTCCATCTTGTTCCTCATCCTCATATCCGACATAGACAAGGATGTCAGCCACAGCACCATGTCTTCCTTTGCAGATGACACCCGAATCTGCATGACAGTGTCTTCCATTGCAGACACTGCAAGGCTCCAGGCGGCATCAACCAAATCTTTCAGTGGGCTGCAGAAAACAATATGAAGTTCAACGATGAGAAATTTCAATTACTCAGATATGGTAAACACGAGGAAATTAAATCTTCATCAGAGTACAAAAACAAATTCTGGCCACAAAATAGAGCGAAACACCAACGTCAAAGACCTGGGAGTGATCATGTCGGAGGATCTCACCTTCAAGGACCATAACATTGTATCAATATCATCTGCTAGAAAAATGACAGGATGGATAATGAGAACCTTCAAAACTAGGGAGGCCAAGCCCATGATGACACTCTTCAGGTCACTTGTTCTATCTAGGCTGGAATATTGCTGCACACTAACAGCACCTTTAAAGGCAGGTGAAATTGCTGACCTAGAAAATGTACAGAGAACCTTCATGGCGCACATAACGGAGATAAAACACCTCAATTACTGGGAGCGCTTGAGGTTCGTAAACCTGTATTCCCTGGAACGCAGGAGGGAGAGATACATAATTATATACACCTGGAAAATCCTAGAGGGACTAGTACCGAACTTGCACACAAAAATCACTCACTACGAAAGCAAAAGACTTGGCAGACGATGCAACATCCCCCCAATGAAAAGCAGGGGTGTCACTAACACGTTAAGAGACCATACAATAAGTGTCAGGGGCCCGAGACTGTTCAACTGCCTCCCAACATACATAAGGGGGATTACCAACAGACCCCTGGCAGTCTTCAAGCTGGCACTGGACAAGCACCTAAAGTCGGTTCCTGACCAGCCAGGCTGTGGCTCGTACGTTGGTTTGCATGCAGCCAGGAGCAACAGCCTGGTTGATCAGACTCTGATCCACCAGGAGGCCTGGTCACAGACCGGGCCGCTCGGGCGTTGACCCCCGGAACTCTCCAGGTAAACTCCAGGATGCACTGCAAGAGGAAGAACAACTCAATGTAAAGGACTGTTGGCCAAGATAAAAAAAATTTACATTGAATTTACAAGTAAAAATATTACTGGAGACTGAATTAAATGCAAAATGAGCTGTCTGTTACTCTTTCTAAAATGGAATTAACTATAAAACTGTAAATCAATTTTAAAAGTATAAAAAAAAATCGCTAAATTGTATGCAACGAGAGATAACTGGGAAATGTAAATATTTTCTAAGAATGCATAAAAAAAATTAAAATATAATGCAAAGACAACATGAGGAAAAAATAATAAAATGAAAAACAAGACTCAAACAATAATAAACTGAAAATAATAATGCATAAAATATCAATTGAAAAAAATAATCACTGCAGAACAAGTGCAACAAAATAATTCTCTGCAGAACAAGTGCAACAAAATAATTCTCTGCAGAACAAGTGCAACAAAATAATTCTCTGCAGAACAAGTGCAAAAAAATAAGGTGTAGAAATAATCAATGCAGTAATAAAAGTTACACTTTTGAAAATGTGGGTTAAATAATAAAATAAAATATGAAGAAAAATGATTGAACACTTTAACTCTTAATTGTAAATTAGACGAAACAATTTACTCAAACAAAGAAAAGAAAACACTTTACGTTAAAAAGAAATTGAAATTACACTAAGAGTGAATTTGTTCAAAGAAAAAAGAAAAATATGAATAAAAATAAAACAAGAAACAAAACTTTAAGTGTAACACTTCAAGTGGCGGGGCACACAACACTTACAAGTGACCTGGCACACAACAAGGATTGTACACTTATCAATTATGTTCTTACAACAAAATCTTGCTGTGACTGATACGACAAAAATTGCTGGCAAAAAAAATGGTACACAAGTCTGCGAAAAAATCAAGGAAATGAGACACTGCTGGCATACGAAAAAAAAAGGTACACAGAAATAAATGGATAATTTAGTATAGGACAAAAACTGGAGAATAAAAAGCTGAAGAACACAAGATAAATAAAAAAAAATTGAAATTTCTTCACACGGAGTGACTGACTGGTACACTACAGAATAATATACAGACAGAGAGTAGCTAAAAAAAAAAAAGATAAAAAATTATGAGATGAGAGATAACACTTTAAAAATATTGCAAAATAATGAGTCAAAAAAACACTGAATCTACACTGAAAACACCCAAAGGGTTAGGTACACAAGAAATTCACTGTAAATGTCTCACACACGCAAATGTCTTAAAATGCAGGAAAATGTCTCTAGAAAATTATCACTGAAGTTGGAGTAGTAGACGGGATGACGAGTGATGAGGGGAAGGTTGTCCTGCGGGTGATGAGCCTCCTACACTCACACTGTCGTCGTGAAGAAATGCGCTTTCTAGGTGAACTCACATAAATGGCTTTATCGTTGGTGCCAGCTACAATCTCTTGACCAATTATGTGAGCAAAAAAAGTACTAGGACCCGGTAAAAAGGGTGGAAAAAGCCACAGGTAGATGAGTGAAGAGGGGGGTGGTGTGGGTGAAGGGAGCGTGACTCACTGGCGCACAGTCTCGCCACTCACAAAGGTGGCTTGATAAACAAAAGCCACTCTATGCCACAGGGATGGTGAAAATCACTCTTAGCAGCATCCAACTGGCGATATATGAGACAATACTTCAGAGGAACTTGCGTGGCTTACTTCTCTCAGTGGGTTAGAAGCTGGGTTGACTGACTGGCTTAAACCCACGAGAATGGCTGACGGGAAAGGGACGTGTAACGATGCACACAGCATGAAGGAGCAAGTGGATGACAGGAGACAGGCTGGATGGTAGGTGAGGCAGCTGACTAGCATTCATTTCCCACAGTCTGGCTTATTGACTGCTTAATTGCAAAATCCGGGTCAACCCTTGGAGATTGAAGCAATTAGCACACGAACTAAGTCAGAAGCTTGAAAAACTGCTGCAACAGGCTTGCAGGCTTGACACAGGGTGGGGGTTTAGTGAGGGTAAGCGGCTAGCTGGAGGTGGCAGACGGTTCACCTCTGACCTGCCGGCAACCACAAACAGTCTTCTAACGTCTGAAATACCCTTTAAATAAACGCCCACACCGGTTGCCACAATTGTCATGTGGGTTTCGATAACGTGGATGGGGTAAGAATACTACGTAGGCTGGTTTGTACGTATAATATAACGGAAAGTATGGGGAAACGCCAACAGCCAACCGCCTCTCTTGCTCCCTATCTTCAACTGACCCGCAAGTGCCTACAGGGGGACGGGTGTTTGAAATCCAGCTATGGTCAGCAGCAACATATAACAGTCAGTGATTCACAGAGACGGTTGGTAGTGAGTCATCTACTGGTACACTGGTTACTGGTAACGGGTTATAGGAAATGGTATACTACTGAGACTATCACCTTCATGATACCTTCAATCGCTTTTTTCTCCTCCTGCTTTCTTTTCCTCATAAGTTTCCCCTTTAGCTTCGTCTAGCCCATAGACAAACACTGAACTCTCCCTTTCCACCTCCCACTTTTTACTCCCAATTGCATCCTCTGATGTGTTTTAGTTCCTTCCCGTGGAGCGTTCCTTCCTTCAGTCCCTTCCCTAGCTATGGCCCCTATCCTCCTTGGTTTCTCCTTCCTGCTCACCTGTTCCTGGCCCCACAGGTGTCTTTTAAGGTCCCTGCACATGTCCTAGTTCTTCAATGTCTTCCAGCCTCACATTTTTTCTAGTGTGCTCCCTGTCTTTGTTTTAGCCCATGTGGGTTTGACAGGACCTCTGCATACAGTTTAGTTTCCATGTTCCCTTCAGACCTGTTGTCTGTGTCTGATGTAGCCATTGCTGATGCTACTTCTGTAATATTGTCTCTATGCTGTTTCAGATGTCTCAGCTCCTCTTCTAATCTCTTTATCTTGTTTTCTTCTGTTGTGGCATGTTGCTTCCACCTTCTGCATTCTGCTTCTAACCTCTCTTCCATCTTCCTTGCCAGCTCATCTAGTCTCCTTCTCCAGTCTTCCTCCCTTATTTTGAGCTCTGCTTCCCAGTCCTCCCCCCCAGATTCGTCCTTCGAGCCCCTTGTTCTCATCCTAGTTCTATGTTCCCCCGTTGCTCCACAGAAGGAAGGGGGAGGGGTGGTTAGGGGGAGGGGAATAGATGGTTGGGGGAGAGGGGATGGATGGTTATGGGGAGAGGGAGGATGGTTATTGGAGGTTCAGAAGTAGTTGGGGGAGGTGGGTTAGATGGTTTGGGGAGGGGTTAGATGGTGTGGGGGGAGGTGTAGGTGGCTAGGGGTGAGGTGGTTAGGGGAGTGGGGAGTATGTGCTTGAGGGAGAGAGAGGGATGGATGGTTATAGGAGAGGGGGAGGGTGGTTATTGGAGGGGGGGAGGTAGTTGGGGAGGGGGTTAGATGGTATGGGGAGGGGTTAGATGGTTTGGGGGAGGGGTAGGTGGCTAAGGTGAGGTGGTTAGGGAAGGAGGATAGGTGGTTAGGGGAGGGAGGGGTACGTGTTTGTGTCAAGTGTATATGTGCTTGTGTATGTGTGTGTGCGTGTGTACTCACCTATTTGTACTCACCTATTTGTGGTTGCAGGGGTCGAGTCCTAGCTCCTGGCCCTGCCTCTTCACCGGTTGCTACTAGGCCCTCTCTCTCCCCGCTCCATGAGCTTTATCAAACCTCGTCTTAAAACTGTGTATGGTTCCTGCCTCCACTACATCATTTTCTAGGCTATTCCACTGCCTTACAACTCTATGACTGAAGAAATACTTCCTACTATCTCTCTGACTCATTTGTGTCTTCAACTTCCAATTGTGGCCTCTTGTTTCTGTGTCCCCTCCCTGAACATCCTGTCTTTGTCCACCTTGTCCTATTCCACGCAGTATTTTATATGTCGTTATCATGTCTCCCCTGACCCTCCTGTCCTCCAGTGTGGTCAGGCCGATTTCCCTTAATCTTTCTTCATAGGACATTCCCTTAGCTCTGGAACTAACCTTGTCGCAAACCTTTGTACTTTCTCTAGTTTCTTGACGTGCTTTATCAAGTGCGGGTTCCAAACAGGTGCTGCATACTCCAGTATGGGCCTGACATACACGGTGTACAGTGTCTTGAATGATTCCTTACTAAGGTATCGGAATGCTGTTCTCAGGTTTGCCAGGCGCCCATATGCTGCAGCAGTTATCTGATTGATGTGTGCTTCCGGAGACATGCTCGGTGTTATACTCACCCCAAGATCTTTCTCCTTGAGTGGGGTTTGCAGTCTTTGGCCACCTAGCCTATACTCTGTCTGTGGTCTTCTGTGCCCCTCCCCCATCTTCATGACTTTGCATTTGGCAGGATTAAATTCGAGAAGCCATTTGCTGGACCAGGTGTCCAGTCTGTCCAGGTCTCTTTGAAGTCCTGCACTGGTCCTCATCAGATTTAATTCTCCTCATTAACTTCACATCATCTGCAAACAGGGACACTTCTGAGTCTAACCCTTCCGTCATGTCGTTCACATATACCAAAAATAGCACTGGTCTAGGACCGACCCCTGTGGGACCCCGCTCGTCACAGGTGCCCACTGTGATACATCATTACATACCATGACTCGTTGTTGCCTCCCTGTCAGGTATTCTCTGATCCATTGCAGTGCCCTTCCTGTTATATGCACCTGATGCTCTAGCTTCTGCACTAATCTCTTGTGAGGAACTGTGTCAAAGGCCTTCTTGCAGTCCAAGAAGATGCAATCAACCCACCCCTCTCTCTCTTGTCTTCTGTTATTTTATCATAAAACTCCAGAAGGTTTGTGACACAGGATTTGCCTTCCGTGAATCCATGCTGGTTGGCATTTATACTCCTGTTCCGTTCCAGGTGCTCCACCACTCTCCTCCTGATAATCTTCTCCATAATTTTGCATACCATACACGTCAATGACACAGGTCTATAGTTTAGTGCCTCTTTTCTGTCTCCTTTTTTAAAAATGGGAACTACATTTGCCGTCTTCCATACCTCAGGTAGTTGCCCAGTTTCCAGGGATGTGTTGAAGATTGTGGTAAGTGGCACGCACAACATATCTGCTCCCTCTCTAAGGACCCACGGGGAGATGTTGTCTGGTCCATTGCCTTTGAGGTATCGATGTCCCTTAGCAGTTTCTTCACCTCCTCCTCATCTGTATGTATGTCGTCCAACACTTGTTGGTGTATTCCTTGCTGGTGTCCCCATCTGGTCTGTCCCCCCAGAGTCCTTCTGTCTCTACTGTAAATACTTCCTTAAATCTCGTGTTGAGCTCCTCACATACCTCTTGATCGTTTCTTGTGAGTTCTCCACCTTCTTTCCTCAGCCTTATCACCTGGTCCTTGACTGTTGTCTTCCTCCTAATGTGGCTATACAGGAGTTTCGGGTCAGATTTGACTTTCGATGCTATGTCGTTTTCATACTGTCGCTGGGCCTCCCTCCTTATCTGTGCATACTCGTTTCTGGCTCTTCTACTAATCTCCTTGTTTTCCTGGGTCCTATGCCTCCTGTACCTTTTCCATTCTCTGTTGCACTTAGTTTTTGCCTCCCTACACCTTCGGGTAAACCAAGGACTCGTTTTGGTCTTCCTATTATTTCCGTTTCCCTTGGGAACAAAACTTTCCTCTGCCTCCTTGCACTTTGTTGCCACATATTCCATCATCTCGTTTACTGATTTTCCTACCATTTCTCTGTCCCACTGAACAGAGAAATGGTAGGAAAATCAGTAAACGAGATGATGTGTGCGTGTGTGCGTGTGTTCACGTGCATGTGTGTGTGTGTGTGTGTGTGTGTGTGTGTGTGTGTGTGTGTGTGTATTCGCCTAGTTAGTTACCATATTGTTCTAGTGCAGGTGTGTGTGTGTATGTGTGTATATGTGTGTGTTCGTGTGTGTGGGGGAGGTGTGAGGGGGAGATACTGCTAATACATACCAGTAATTCTGGGTTATAAAAAGTGGAGCTTGCTACTAGGGTCTAAAACTTCTATGAGTGTCTGCCCTTGTGTGTGTGTGAATGTGTGTGAGGGAGGGATGGTTAGGGGGGGGGGTAGGTGGTGTGGTTGAAAGATCCGTTATAACTCTCTGTCATGTAGGCTCAAATTTAACTCGGCTATCTTTCCAAGTAATGCTACTCTCTCCACTTATTGCCCTTTCTGGATTTAAGTATCAATTATTGCTGGTTATTATCCTATTCCTTGTTCACATTGATAGAGGACTTCCTAACTTCCTAAGTATTCTTACTGCTAATAACTACCGGTAGAAACACTGCCTCACCCCTACGTTACCCCTCGCTAGTCTGCTCTACACCTCACACTCTCCTCAACACTATCTTCACTTTAACCCTTTGAGGGTCGACAGGCCCTCTCCGAAACTCGTTCTCAGGGTCGGCCAAATTTAAAAAAAAAATAATTTTCTCTTATGAAAAGATAGAGAATCTTTTCCCGATCATAAGGACACCAAAAGTTTGAAATTTGATGGAAAACTTACGGAATTATGTTCTCGCGAAGTTAGCGGTCTCGGGGATATTTACGCATCGGCGATTTTGCCCACTTTGAGCCCCATTTTCGGCCAATTCCACTGTACTAGTCACAAAAAACATGAATATTTCGCTAGAACTCTATTTTTTCTATCGAATGGGTGCAAGAAACCACCCATTTATGAAATTCAACTATCCAGTACAGTGGTCAGAATTTAGCAATTTTGCAAATTTCATTCAAATTTCAAAAGATGCCAATTTCCGAATAGTGTCCAGAATAAACAAGAAAGACATTCCTGGCACTAAAATGACATTTCCTCTGGTCATTAGTCACGTCTCAAGGCCCTCTTATATTCTTTTGCTTTCCACTTTGAATTTTTATTCTCATAAAAAATATAAGATTTACTGTTATGCAGACTACTGCATTAGTGTAAAAAATTGTATAAATATTATTGGCGCACTTGTGAAAGAATATTAGACTCACCAGTTGATGTGTATTGGACCATTGGCACGATTTGTTTATTTAGAAATTTGGTAAAAATCGAACATTTCTGCTACTTTGAGCTCAATTTCAAGGTATCTTTCATTGTAAAACCAGTCACAATCATCTCAATTTCTGTAATATGTCTTCAATTCTATAAAATGAGACCAAGAAAACTAGAATACAACAATAAATACCATAGGAAATGCAGTGCAAAGTCGCTGTTTTATTCCAAAAAAAACGGTCAAAGTTTTTTTTTTCTCATTATGCACTGTGTGCTGCAGGATTTTTTTTATACTGTGGACACTGACCACGTAGACCCATTCTTTCATATGAAGGCCTACCAGCTTTCTCCCACTATATTTGAGGGCGCTAGAATTTAGGCGTACTAGTACGTCAAAAACCTTGGGTCGTAAGCAGTTCTAGTACGTCCGAAACCCTCAAAGGGTTAACTATGCTATTTCTACACTAATTCTGGTAATAGCTTGCAGGAGTGAGTGACCAGTATCTAATAGTGATGCAAGGCCAGACGCCAGGATGCAACATGCAAACCACAATAGGTGAGTGAGTACTTGCTCTGCATGGTGCAGTGACAAGTTGCCAGATGCTGATGACGTAGTCGTCGTACTTAGGCCTTCTTTCACTATTTTGGAGATCCTTCACCTATGATGTTTATAACCATATATGCTCATACATCCCACGTTCATCACACGATATCACTTTTCACTTATGATAGTATACACTTATATACACTTCACTTTATATGTATAATGGCACACAACTTGTTGTGACGTCACTGCCTCAGCAGGCCTACGACTGCCACCTTCCCTTGTTGTATATTTTATTTTTCCTTTCTTTTTTTCTTTTTTTTTTACCTTTTTCCCTCTCACTGTATGGTGCCCCACATTACACTTGTTAACCAAACGCTGGTAATTCTTGAACTCCCGCTGCCACACTCACTTTGATCTTTGTATATTTGAATCTGTGTGGCAACAGTGCCTAGTAGACCCACAACGGTTTGTCACTTTGAAATATTACTGATTCCAGGCTTCCTCTCGACTTGTTTTAACTAATAACTTTGGTTATCACTCGTAGGATTGTTCACTGACGTTGTCACTACCACTGATTACTGCTAGCAGTTGTTGCACGCCTTAAAACACTAAGGCTCTCAGAGCCTTGTGCTCCCACGTCTGCACGGGATACCTGACGTGACCTGTATTCACCTAGTTGTACTCACCTAGTTGAGGTTGCGGGGGTCGAGTCCAAGCTCCTGGCCCCGCCTCTTCACTGATAGCTACTAGGTCACTCTCCCTGAGCCGTGAGCTTTATCATACCTCTGCTTAAAGCTATGAATGGCTCCTGCCTCCACTACATCGCTTCCCAAACTATTCCACTTACTGACTACTCTGTGGCTGAAGAAATACTTCCTAACACCCCTGTGATTCATCTGTGTCTTCAACTTCCAACTGTGCCCCCTTGTTACTGTGTCCAATCTCTGGAACATCCTGTCTTTGTCTACCTTGTCAATTCCTCTCAGTATTTTGTATGTTGTTATCATGTCCCCCCTATCTCTCCTGTCCTCCAGTGTCGTCAGGTTGATTTCCCTTAACCTCTCCTCGTAGGACATACCTCTTAGCTCTGGGACTAGTCTTGTTGCAAATCTTTGCACTTTCTCTAGTTTCTTTACGTGCTTGGCTAGGTGTGGGTTCCAAACTGGTGCCGCATACTCCAATATGGGCCTAATGTACATGGTGTACAGGGTCCTGAACGATTCCTTATTAAGATGTCGGAATGCTGTTCCGAGGTTTGCTAGGCACCCATATGCTGCAGCAGTTATTTGGTTGATGTGCGCTTCAGGTGATGTGCCTGGTGTTATACTCACTCCAAGATCTTTTTCCTTGAGTGAGGTTTGTAGTCTCTAGCCCCCTAGACTGTACTCCATCTGCAGTCTTCTTTGCCCTTCCCCAATCTTCATGACTTTGCACTTGGTGGGATTGAACTCCAGGAGCCAATTGCTGGACCAGGTCTGCAGCCTGTCCAGATCCCTTTGTAGTTCTGCTGGTCTTCGATCGAGTGAATTCTTCTCATCAACTTCACGTCATCTGCAAACAGGGATACCTCAGAGTCTATTCCTTCCGTCATGTCATTCACAAATACCAGAAACAGCACTGGTCCTAGGACTGACCCCTGTGGGACCCCGCTGGTCACAGGTGCCCACTCTGACACCTCGCCACGTACCATGACTCGCTGCTGTCTTCCTGACAAGTATTCCCTGATCCATTGTAGTGCCTTCCCTGTTATCCCTGCTTGGTCCTCCAGTTTTTGCACCAATCTCTTGTGTGGAACTGTGTCAAACGCCTTCTTGCAGTCCAAGAATATGCAATCCACCCACCCCTCTCTCTCTTGTCTTACTGCTGTCACCATGTCATAGAACTCCAGTAGGTTTGTGACACGGATTTCCCGTCCCTGAAACCATGTTGGCTGCTGTTGATGAGATCATTCCTTTCTAGGTGTTCCAAAACTCTTCTCCTGATAATCTTATCCATGATTTTGCATACTATACATGTCAGTGACACTGGTCTGTAGTTTAATGCTTCATGTCTGTCTCCTTTTTTAAAGATTGGGACTACATTTGCTGTCTTCCATGCCTCAGGTAATCTCCCTGTTTCGATAGATGTATTGAATATTGTTGTTAGGGGTACACATAGCGCCTCTGCTCCCTCTCTCAATATCCATGGGGAGATGTTATCTGGCCCCATTGCCTTTGAGGTATCTAGCTCACTCAGAAGCCTCTTCACTTCTTCCTCGGTTGTGTGCACTGTGTCCAGCACATGGTGGTGTGCCCCACCTCTCCGTCTTTCTGGAGCCCCTTCTGTGTGCTCTGTGAACACTTCTTTGAATCTCTTGTTGAGTTCCTCACATACTTCACGGTCATTTCTTATTGTCTCTCCTCCTTCCTTCCTTAGCCTCATTACCTGGTCCTTGACTGTTGTTTTCCTCCTGATGTGGTTGTACAACAGTTTCGGGTCAGATTTGGCTTTCACTGCTATGTCATTTTCATATTGTCTTTGGGCCTCCCTTCTTATCTGTGCATATTCGTTTCTGGCTCTATGACTGCTCTCCTTATTCTCTTGGGTCCTTTGCCTTCTATATTTCTTCCATTCCCTAGCACACTTGGTTTTTGCCTCCCTGCACCTTTGGGTAAACCATGGGCTCATCCTGGCTTTTTCATTATTCCTGTTACCCATGGGTACAAACCTCTCCTCAGCCTCCTTGCATTTTGTTGCTACATATTCCATCATCTCATTAACTGGCTTCCCTGCCAGTTCTCTGTCCCACTGAACCCCGTTCAGGAAGTTCCTCATTCCTGTGTAATCCCCTTTCTTGTAGTTTGGCTTCATTCGTCCTGGCCTTCCTGCTTCTCCCTCCAAATGTAGCTCTACTGTGTATTCGAAGCTTAAAACCACATGGTCACTGGCCCCAAGGGGTCTTTCATATGTGATGTCCTCGATATCTGCACTACTAAGTCCAGCCTTGCTGGTTCATCCTCTCCTCTCTCTCTTGTAGTGTCCTTTACGTGTTGTTACATGAAGTTTTCCAGTACAACCTCTATCATCTTAGCCCTCCATGTATCTTGGCCCCCATGCGGGTCCAAGTTCTCCCAATCGATCTCCTTGTGGTTAAAGTCACCCTTGATCAGGAGCTTTGCCCTGCATGCATGAGCTCTTCTGGCCACTCTAGCCAGTGTGTCAACCATCGCTCTATTGCTCTCGTCGTACTCTTGCCTTGGCCTCCTGCTGTTCTGTGGTGGGTTATACATCACTGCTATTACCACCTTGGGACCTCCAGAGT
Source organism: Cherax quadricarinatus (assembly GCF_026875155.1). Classification (NCBI taxonomy): domain Eukaryota; kingdom Metazoa; phylum Arthropoda; class Malacostraca; order Decapoda; family Parastacidae; genus Cherax; species Cherax quadricarinatus. Next base: position 38,425,270 of record NC_069443.1, on the reverse strand, counting down.
GAAGCGTTCCCGCTATGTAATCACTTTCTTCTCCGCTGTCTCCTCTCTCCAGCTCATCAAAATTCCAGCAATTTTTGATTAGCAATGCCACTCCTCCACCCCCCTGTTCCCTCTGTCTTTCCTCAGGATTTGGTGTCCCGTTGGAAAGATGGCATCTGTTATCATACCTGTAAGCTTGGTTTCTGTGAGAGCTATGATGTCCGGTGATGCCTCTTTGACTCTTTCATGCCACTCCTCCCACTTATTTGTTATTCCATCAGCGTTTGTGTACCATACCTTCAGTTTCCTTTCCAACACTGTGGTTTGGGGGGCCTGTGAGGGTGGGAGACCTGGTAGCATACTGTGGGATTCTATAGCTCGGTGTTGGGTGGAGGCTGTGGGTATGGATTGTAGTGTGTGTTGGGATGGTGTGATAGGTTGTATGGTTCTGAGAATAGTTGTGTGTGTGCTTGCTCTTGCTGTTCTGTTCTGCTCTGACTGACCTCTGCTGGTTCCATCCTTGTCTCTTTTCCTAGCTCCTTTCGCTTTTTTTTTGTGTGTGTGTGTGCGTGTGTGAGTGTGTGTGTGTGTATGAGACTGACAGAATTCGTAACGTAACTTCACTGATACCACTTCAGAACTCTAAAGACAGTAGAAGAAGCAGTTTTGATCGTAGGAGGTGATCAGTCTCTCCTTTCTTAAACATGTATTAAATTGTTTGGTTAATGGGGTTTGGAACCTACCCACAAAATTTTATTTGAAATACACTCTTAGTACATATAAACTGAGAAAAATGCACTGTTTCTTGTATATATCGTCATGAAGACTGTACCATAGGTTGGTTGGTTGAAATTTAAAACCTATGAAGCAAAGTAGGGCCATAAAGGCTGCTGGTAAGCTGTCCAATAACACACAGAAATAATTCAATCATTAAAACAAGGATTAATGTCTCAGGATGTATATACTCTGCGAGAAATACATAGCTCTAAGTATATATCCTGTGTTGCATAGACATATGGACAGAGCTAAAACACTAGACCAGAAATTAGTACAACTCTTAGTGTGGCTCATTAGTGGAGTTAGACGTGAAAATGGTAGTAAGTACTTTGGTTAATGAAGCATTTCTAATATCCATCTGTAATTATTTAGATTAAGATTCGTAATATAAATAAAAATATGAACTGTTAACAAATAAAATATATTTAGATAAATTGCTGATATATCTCTTGACCACTAACAGCCGCGTTAAGGAAATATCACAAAATACTTGACAGGTGAACCAGGGGTTCAGAGAGTGCTGGTTCAGTCTCTCTGCCTCAACCTTACATGTCAGCGAGTGTGATCAGTTAGGTAGCGACCGCATGTGTGTGCTACAGTGCGCAATATTACGTGTTAAGTGTTAGTGATACAGTGTGTGGGATGTCACAAGATATAGCGTTGCAGTGTGTGGGATGTCACAAGATATAGCGTTGCAGTGTGTGGGATGTCACAAGATATAGCGTTGCAGTGTGTGGGATGTCACAAGATATAGCGTTGCAGTGTGTGGGATGTCACAAGCTAGTGTTGCAGTGTGTGGGATTTCACAAGATAGTGTTGCAGTGTGTGGGATGTCACAAGATATAGCGTTGCAGTGTGTGGGATGTCACAAGATATAGCGTTGCAGTGTGTGGGATGCCACAAGATATAGCGTTGCAGTGTGTGGGATGTCACAAGATAGCGTTGCAGTGTGTGGGATGTCACAAGATATAGCGTTGCAGTGTGTGAGATGTCACAAGATATAGTGTTGCAGTGTGTGGGATATCACAAGATAGTGTTGCAGTGTGTGGGATGTCACAAGATAGCGTTGCAGTGTGTGGGATGTCACAAGATATAGCGTTGCAGTGTGTGGGATGTCACTAGATAGTGTTGCAGTGTGTGGGATGTCACAAGATAGCGTTGCAGTGTGTGGGATGTCACAAGATAGTGTTGCAGTGTGTGGGATGTCACAAGATAGCGTTGCAGTGTGTGGGATGTCACAAGATATAGCGTTGCAGTGTGTGGGATGTCACAAGATAGCGTTGCAGTGTGTGGGATGTCACAAGATAGCGTTGCAGTGTGTAGGATGTCACAAGATAGCGTTGCAGTGTGTGGGATGTCACAAAATAGCGTTGCAGTGTGTGGGATGTCACAAGATAGCGTTGCAGTGTGTGGGATGTCACAAGATATAGCGTTGCAGTGTGTGGGATGTCACAAGATAGCGTTGCAGTGTGTAGGATGTCACAAGATAGCGTTACAGTGTGTGGGATGTCACAAAATAGCGTTGCAGTGTGTGGGATGTCACAAGATAGCGTTGCAGTGTGTGGGATGTCACAAGATATAGGGTTGCAGTGTGTGGGATGTCAAAAGATAGCGTTGCAGTGTGTGGGATGTCACATGATATAGGGGTGCAGTGTGTGGCATGTCACAAGATAGCGTTGCAGTGTATGGGATGTCAAAAGATATAGCGTTGCAGTGTGTGGGATGTCACAAGATATAGCGTTGCAGTGTGTGGGATGTCACAAGATATAACGTTGCAGTGTGTGGGATGTCACAAGATATAACGTTGCAGTGTGTGGGATGTCACAAGATATAGCGTTGCAGTGTGTGGGATGTCACAAGATATAGCGTTGCAGTGTGTGGGATGTCACAAGATATAGCGATGCAGTGTGTGGGATGTCAAAAGATATAGCGTTGCAGTGTGTGGGATGTCACAAGATATAGCGTTGCAGTGTGTGGGATGTCACAAGATATAGCGTTGCAGTGTGCGGGATGTCACAAGATATAGCGTTGCAGTGTGTGGGATGTCACAAGATATAGCGTTGCAGTGTGTGGGATGTCACAAGATATAGCGTTGCAGTGTGTGGGATGTCACAAGATATAGCGGTGCAGTGTGTGGGATGTCACAAGATATAGCGTTGCAGTGTGTGGGATGTCACAAGATATAGCGTTGCAGTGTGCAGGATGTCACAAGATATAGTGTTGCAGTGTGTGGGATGTCACAAGATATAGCGTTGCAATGTGTGGGATGTCACAAGATAGTGTTGCAGTGTGTGGGGTGTCACAAGATAGTGTTGCAGTGTGTGGGGTGTCACAAGATATAGTGTTGCAGTGTGTGGGGTGTCACAAGATATAGCGTTGCAGCGTGTGGGATGTCACAAGATATAGCGTTGCAGTGTGTGGGATGTCACAAGATATAGCGTTGCAGTGTGTGGGATGTCACAAGATATAGCGTTGCAGTGTGTGGGATGTCACAAGATATAGCGTTGCAGTGTGTGGGATGCCACAAGATATAGCGTTGCAGTGTGTGGGATGTCACAAGATAGCGTTGCAGTGTGTGGGATGTCACAAGATAGCGTTGCAGTGTGTGGGATGTCACAAGATATAGCGTTGCAGTGTGTGAGATATAACAAGATAGTGTTGCAGTGTGTATGATATCACAAGATAGTGTTGAAGTGTGTGGGATGTCACAAGATAGCGTTGCAGTGTGTGGGATGTCACAAGATATAGCGTTGCAGTGTGTGGGATGTCACAAGATATAGTGTTGCAGTGTTACCTGGATACCTGGATGTCACAAGATAGTGTTGCAGTGTGTGGGATGTCACAAGATATAGCGTTGCAGTGTGTGGGATGTCACAAGATATAGCGTTGCAGTGTGTGGGATGTCACAAGATATAGCGTTGCAGTGTGTGGGATGCCACAAGATATAGCGTTGCAGTGTGTGGGATGTCACAAGATAGCATTGCAGTGTGTGGGATGTCACAAGATATAGCGTTGCAGTGTGTGGGAGAAAATTGATACAGGAGTTGCAGCCCAGCCACCGTGGAGAGAAGACGTCGTCGTTCCCGCTCTTCAGCTGAGCAACTCTGAACACTGTTGCTCGAGAATTTACTTGGGTTATCCTGAGTAGTTCTTCACCAGAGCTGAGAGGAGACTTGCTTGCAGTCACTTCGAGCCCCATCCCATCAAGAGGGTAAGGCGGTGACTTGCTTGCTTGTTCACCCCTCTCATCCCCATCCCCCCATCCTTCCCCATCCTCCCCTCACCCATACATCAACACTGGCCCACACACTTAACACACTACATACATTGCTATCCTTCTGACTGTCCTATCTTCTTATTTTTCGGCAACTTCGCTTTGGCGAGTTAACACAAGGCATTTTGACCATCTGGTAGCCCGTGTGGTTTTTTAAAATCCAGCCGATCTTTGCCTTGGGCCCTTTCCCCTCACTACTCGAGGGTAGGCTAGCTTAGGGGCTGACCTTCATAAGTCAGCTGAAATAGGATGTTAGGCTAACATTAAGGAAAGATACCTTTTTTGTTAAGCAACTCCTCTGCCAGATGCACCTTCCCAGGCATCATGGCGAGGATTCGTGTAAAATTACGCATTGATGGAAATCAAATGTCCATGAAAGACATTCTCAAATGTATTTGCTCTAATTCAACTGTTGCTCCAGTGGATGTTTTTCAAACCCACGCTGGAGCAGTACTTCTCTCTTCGGAAGAAGAGTTACTTCAACTCCTAAAGCATGATGTCTTGGATAAACTGAAGACTTCTGGTGTTATCCCAATTGCACCTGACAGCTATCAAGCTCAGAGGACTGTGTTTGTGGCCAGAATCAACAGTTTTATGAAACACAGCACTGTTAATGAAATTGTTGATAACATTAATGCCGAGAATTCTGACCTTAGGGCTGTAGAAGCACACAAATTCTCGAATCACAACAACAATAAGGTAACTTTAAAATTAATACTCGAGACACCTGAGGAGGCCAAACTTGTGTGTCAAAATGGCTTCAAATGTTTCAGTACCAGATGCACATCTGACCAAATTTCTATGGAACGTTTTGTCAGTGTGACACAATGTTTCGAGTGTTATGCCTTTGGTCATAACAACAACAAATGCAGTACACAAGGGCAAATTTGTAGCATTTGCTCTGGCCAACATTCCTATCGTGATTGTACCAATAAAAATTCACCTAAATGTGTCCTCTGTAATGGAAAACATCATGCTGTTTCTCTGCTATTTGTCCTGAAAGAAAAAAGGAAATGCAGAAAATTCTTGACGCCAAGAAACTATGCACTTCTAAGAAGACCACTCCCCAGGCACCACCAACCATGTCCCAAACTTCCTTCCCAGCTCTGCCTGGATCAAGTGGGACTCCTCAGGTCTCTACCAATGGTTCCAATGTTTGGAATTCTGCCCCTCTTGGAGCGCCCCAATCTAACCCTCACTTACAACAGACACAACAACAAGGTTCAGTCGCATCTCATGTGTCTCAGGTATCCACAGATGGGGATATAACGAGAGCAAAAACTAATGTACTTGGTGGCCAAAGACACAGCAGGTGGTGATATTCAACTCTGCTCTCGTGTTTTAAATGATCTGTTAATGGGTAATGGGATCACTCCCATCATTATCCCTGAAAATGTGAAGGCCATTATGACCCAGCCTTCTCATAACAAGAAGTATGTACCATACTCTACATCTAAAAATAAGCCTAAGTCATCCCTGGCCCAGGGATCGCCCTCCTCGCAAACCCAGGTTGTCAACTCCTCTCAACCCGATAAGTCAACACCTGAACATAACAATGCCCCAGAAAGTGGTGCCTACTCTCTCGCTATTGTAGCTGATCCTGTTGTACAGGAACTTTCCCAAGGTAACTCACCTTGCCTCTCTAATATTCACTTGGAGCCTACACAGTCTCCCATTAACTCTCACGAGCCTCTGCTTCCTGAAACTGAGAATAGCATACCTCAGTTTTATGATGATGACTCTAACGACTCTAACGATTCTAACGACTCTAACGATTCTAATGAGTCTGTTAATATTACTGCCTCTAGTGAAGATGACGGCATTTTTAATACACAAGCATCCACGCAAAAGCTCCCTCCTCCCCTTGAAGAGTCCAGCAGGGATAATGTAGATACAACACATAACATTACTTGCAGGCGTTCAGAACGCAGTGTACGAGCGAAGAAAAAGCAATAATGGGGATTACAATTTTCCAACTTAATGTTCAACATTTCTTTAATAACCGTTACCTTCTTGAGGTTGAACTACATAACTACAATCCCGATGTTATACTTTTGAACGAGACAGCTGCAAGAGTTGATCAACATATTAAATTACGTGGATACTGTACTGTGGAGAAATCGAGAGGACCCTTTAGTGGTGTAGCCATCTTGGTTAAATTAGGATATACATTTAAAAATATTCATGTGGATGAAGACAACATTCTTGCAATAAAACTAACAACGTCGCATGGACAACTAGTGATAGGAACTGGATATTTTCCACCGAGACAGCCATATATAGAGTCAATTCCTCTACATAGGATATTAAGCAGAAATATTCCAACAATTCTAGCTGGAGATTTTAATGCTCATCACCCTGCCCTCTTCAACTGTGGAGTTGGTATTCCACTGGGTGACTTAAAAGGAAAACAACTCTTTAATATCATGACAGCTAGAAACTTGTCATTTCAAGGCCCATTCTTCAAATCGTACATTGGACCTCATCCAGGAACACCAGATATAGTACTGACAAACAGAGACTGTGACATCTCTCACTGTCGTATATCTCCTGGTGGAAATGTAGGATCTGACCATATCCCTGTTATAATACAACTACAAACTTCTCCATTTAGAATACCTGTAACTCCTAAACCCAATCTTAACACCCTAGGATTTGACCCCTTCAGGGCATATCTGGGTGAAGATGAAATTGTGTCTGGAAAATCTACCTTCCAGTGCAATTGATGATGCAATCAGGTCCCTGCACAATCGAATAATTGAAGCTACCAATGCAACTTGCCAATTAGCTTCCACAAAGATATACCAACAATATAAACCTACTAGAGAAATTAGAGACACTTTAAGAAATTATCAAGCAGAATGTCGAAGGCATCTTCAAACGCGACAACCACCAGCAGCTACACTGCACCGATTAAGGCACGAATTAATTAACATGATTAGTCAACACAAACGAGACATATGGAAATTTCTAGTTCTTCAAGCTAATCAATATAAACGTGAACCAGCAAAATTTTGGAGTAAGATCCGACAACTTTTAGGGGAAAGCACAAGGCTCCTAACTACCTAGTTCATACCTTCACTGATGAGGATGATGAAGATGTTGAAATTAAACTTGACGATCCACAGGACCAGGCTAATTTGATGGGTGATGTATGGGAGAAAATTCTCTCTCACAATAACAGTCGTCAATTTAATAATAATCATTATCAGTTAGTAAATGAATGGAGAGATGAAAACTTGGATGATCTACAACCACTACCTACCATCGATACTTCAACTCTTGAAGATACCCACCCGCTTACTAGAGATAAGTCAGGTTATTGGAAGAATGAGAAATAGAGCCCCTGGCCTCTCTGGAATAACAATGAAACAAATAAAGTACCTACCTAGAAATTGCAAACAGTCCTTGGTAAATATCTTTAATGCCATCTTGGCCTCAGGACATTTTCCAGTTGTTTTTAAGACTGCTAGAATGATCTTTCTTGCTAAGCCCAATAAGGACATCCACCAACCTGGGAACTATAGACCTATATCTTTACTTGAAGTTACTGGAAAAGTTCTTGAGAAAGTCATTTCCAACAGATTGAATTACTATATGGAGTTTAATCACTTGTTTACTGAAAAACAATTTGGCTTTAGAACACATAGAGGTACCAATCATGCAATAAATGTTATTTTTGACACTGTAGCAAGTCTAAAACAGCAGGGCAATCTTGCCTTAATTGCCACCAGAGATGTTCATAAAGCTTTTGATAGCTTATGGCATGATGGCCTTATATACAAACTCATTGACCTACCAGACCATAACTGGACTTTTCTCAGAGTAATTTATAATTTCTTAACTCAAAGAAAAATCATTCCCACCTTTCATGGCAAGTCGACAGAACCTTTTATACCGACGGCTGGTGTCCCACAAGGTTCTTGTCTCAGTCCACTTCTGTTTAACATTTATGTGAATGACCTTCCTCAACCAGAGTTTAATGACACAATTGTGACACAGTTTGCAGATGATGTTATTCATGTCGTCTCATCAACTCCAGTAACAGGAAAATACAAGTATGAGAGAGTCATAGAAAAAATGAATATTGAACTTCGTCGAACATCTAATTGGGAAAAAGAAATGGAGAATTACGACTAATCCTGACAAGGTCCTTGTTACACGATAGGATGTTTTGCATCAACCATCGAAGATAAAGGGGGTATCTCCATCAGAGGTACACCTGTAGCCATTAGAAACCCTAACAAGATCTTGGGATATGAAATAGACAGGCTGCTCCACTCAACATCTCATGTAACTAAAAAGATCAATACAGCCAAAGCCGGTCTTAGCAGACTCTTTCGATTCAATCAAGCCCCTCAACATGTCAAAAAACATCTGTATAAAATGATAATAAGACCTATACTTGAATACCCTTGTGTCCCAATGTCATTAACAACAAAGACCAACATGCTACGGTTACAAAGGGTCCAGAATAGAGCTCTTCGCTTTATTACCGATACCAGGAGGAGAGATAGAGTTAAAATGGCAGATTTACACACACAACAAGATATCACTGCCATAAATGTACGCCTTGACACCCTAAAAAAGAAACAACTTTATACAATGCAAGAACTATACATGCCAGATAGAGAACATCCTATACAAGTGATAAATACCACCGATTATACCATCAATACTCCGCCTCACAGGACTCAAAGAATGACTCTCCCACAGAGGGTTCGTCGTTTTATTCATAAAGTATGATTACCCTCGACCCATGATTTTGAGCAACTTACCTGATGAAGAAGATTGGATACCACCAGAACCCTTCTATGTATACTGAGAAAATCATCGCCCCCAATTAGGGAGACATCTTAAATAATAACTTTCTAATGTAAAATTATGCTATTGACTATTGTTGGACACCACCATTAAGAAGCTATTGTCACGAGCTCATAAACTGGCCAGAAAATATCGCCTTTCTTGTCGTATAAATATCCGTTGTGCAATCGCGAAAAAAAAAAAAAAAAAAAAAAAAAAAAAAAGCAATTGCAACTTGTATAATTACAACCAATTCAGAGTCATGTACTTATATACCAATTATATTTATGTGTCTCTGATGGGTTAGTATTATACCTCTTAAAGAATAATCTTATTAATTCAAATACACTTTTTAAATTACACCAAAGTGGTTGGGCCACTTACCTTTTATATCCTACCTCTCCCCCCCCTCCAACCTTTTTCCAATATTTCCATCCTTACCCATCCTTCTTCCTTCCCCATCTTACCAAAGCTCTGGTCATTAGAAGCGAAGAAGTGTGTGGGATGTCACAAGATATAGCGTTGCAGTGTGTAAGATGTCACAAGATATAGTGTTGCAGTGTGTGGGATATCACAAGATAGTGTTTTCAGGTGTGGGATGGCACAAGATAGCGTTTGCAGTGTGGGGAAAGTCCCCAAAAATTACCGGTTTTCAGTGTGTGGGATGTTTAACCCAAAATAGGGGTTGCAGTGTGTGGGATTAAAAAGATTAGGGGTTCCGGTGTGGGATGTCCCAAAATTTCAGCGTTGCAGTGCGTGGGATGTCCCAAAATAGCGTTTGCAGGTGTGGGATGTCACAAGATACGGGGGTTGCAGTGTGTGGGATTCCCCAAAAATTTGTGTTGCAGTTTGTGGGATGTCACAAGATATGGGGGGGGTTGCGATGTGGGGATGTAAAAAGATATAGCGTTTCAGTGTGGGGATGTCCCAAGTAGTGTGCAGTGTGTGGGGGTGTCAAAAAGATAGCGTTGCAGTGTGTAGGATGCAAAAAAGATACGGGGCAGTGTGTAGGATGTCACAAGATAGCGGTTTTTTCAGTGTGTGGGTGTCACAAGATTGCGTTGCAGTGTTTGGGATGTCACAAGAAGCGTTGCAAATGTGTGGGATGTTTACAAGATATTGGGTTGCAGTGTTGGGATGTCACATGATATAGGGGGGCAGTTTTTGTGGGTTTTCACAAGACAGCGTTTTCGTGTGCGGGAAATCACAAATAACGTTGCAGTGTGTAGGGTTTCACAAAAAATTTTAGGGGTTCAGTGTTGGGGGGTTTTCACAAGATAAAGCGTTTTCAGTGTGTGGGATGTCCAAAAAAAATAGCGTTTTTCAGTGTGTGGGATTCACAAAAAATTTTGCGTTGCAGTGTGGAGGATTTCCAAAAAGTTTTAGGTTGCAGGTGGGGGATGTAAAAAGATAAAAGCGTTTCAGTGTAAGGGATGTCACAAGATATGCGTTGCAGGTGTGGGGGTGTTTACAATATAAGCGTTTTCATTGGGGTGGGATGTCACAAATTTTAGCGTTTCCCGTGGGGTGGAATGTCCAAAAATTTAGCGTTTGGGGAGTGTGTAGGGGTGTCACAAGAATAGCGTTGCAGTGTGTGGGGTGTCACAAGATTTTAGCGTTGCCGTGTGTGGGGGTGTCACAAGATATAGCGTTGCAGTGGTTTTTGGATGTCACAAATATAGCGTTGCAGTGTGGGGTGTCACAAGATAGTGTTTCAGTGTGTGGGGGGTTTTCACAAGATATAGTGTTGCAGTGTGTGGGGTTCAAAAAAATAGCCTGGCCCTTGTGTGGGATGTCCCCAAAAAAAAAAGCGGTTGCAGTGTATGGGTTTTCACAAGAAATGCCCTTGCAGTGTGTGGGATTTCACAAAATTTAGCGTTGCAGGGGGTTGGGATGTCCACAAGATATAGGTTGCAGTTGTGGGATGTTTACAAGATATAGCGTTGCAGTGTTGGGATGTCACAAGATAAAAAGCGTTGCAGTGGGGGGGATGTCACAAGATATAGCGTTTTTTTTAGTGTGTGGGGGTGCCAAGATATAAAACGTTGCAGGTGTGGGGTTTTCACAAAAATTTAGCGTTTTTGTGTGTGGGATTGTCCCCAAGTTTTAGGCGTTTTTTAAATGGGGTGGGATTTTCACAAAAGAAAAAAGCGTTTTTTCCCGTGTGTGGGATGTCTTTTAAGATTTTAGCCCTTTGAAATGTTTTGGGGTGTCAAAAGGGTTAGTGTTTCAGTGGGTTTCCTGGATTCCGGATACCCTGGATGTCCCCAAATTTAGTGTTGGGAGTGTGTGGGTTTTCACAAAATATTGTGGGGGCTGTGTGGGAGTTTACAAAAATTTTGTTGCAGTGTGTAGGGTTTCACAAGGTAGTGTTGCAGTGTGTGGGGTGTCACAAGATAGTGTTCGTGTGCGGGATTCCCCCAGGGGTTGCAGTTTGTGGGATGGGCACAAGATATTGGGTTTTCGTGTGTTTGGTCAAGAATAGCCCTTGGGAGTGTGTGGGTTTGGGACAAAAATCGTTGCAGTGTGTGGGTTGGGACAAAGATATAGGTTTGGGAAATGTGTGGGGGTGGCACAAGATTAGCATTGCAGTGGGGTGGGGGGTGTCACAAGATATAGCGTTGCGTTTTTGTGGGATGGCCCAAAATTTTTCGTTGCGTGGGTGGGATGGCACAAATATAGCGTTGGCAGGTTGGGGAAGGACAAGATTTTGCGTTGCAGTGTGTGGGATGTTTACAAGATTTTAGCATTTCAGGTGTGGGAAAAGTCCCAATATATAGCGTTTTCGTGTGTGGGATGTCAAAAATTAAGCGTTGGGGAGTGTGTGGGATTTTCACAAGATTTAGCGTTTTTCAGTTGTGGGTGTCACAAGGTAGTGTTTTAAAAGGGGGTGGGGTGTCACAAGATGTGTTGCAGGGGTGTGGGGGGTCAAAAGATAGTGTTTTCAGGTTTTGGGGGTTTTCACAAGATATAAAGTTGCAGTGGGGTGGGATACACAAGATAGGTTGCGTATGTGGGATGTCCAAGATAGTATTGCCCGTGTGTGGGATGTCACAAGATGTGTTGCATGTGTGGGGTTTTCACAAAAATAGTGTTTTCAGTGTGGGGGGTGTCACCCAAAATTTGTGAACAGTGTGTGGGAAAATCCCCAAGATTTAGTGGGTTTCAGTGTGTGGGTTGTCCAAGGGGACAGTGTTCCAGTGGTGGGATGTAAAAAGATGTGTTGCAGTGTGTGGATGTCCAAAGATATAAATGTTTTAAATGTGGGGGGATGTCCAAAAAGATAGTGTTGCAGTGTGGGGATGTCACAAGATTGCCCTTGTAGTGTGTGGGAAGTCACAAGATAAGGGAGCAGTTTTGTGGGATATAAAAAGTTTTAAATGTTGCTGTGGGGTGGGATGTCACAAGATTGTGTTACAGGGGTGTGGGATTCACCAAAATAGTTTACAGTGTGTGGGGTTTTCACAAATTGTTTTTCCGTGTGTGGGTGTCAAAAGAAAAGTGTTGCGTGTGGGGGGATGTCACAAGGGTATAGTGTTGCCCGTGGGGGCGGGGTGTCCCAAAAATGTGTTGCATGTGGGGATGTTTACAAAAAAAAGTGTTGCGTTTTGTGGGAGGTTTACAAAAATAGTGTTGTGTTTTGGGATGTCCAAGTATAGCGTTGAAATGTGTTGGGGGTCCCCAAGATATAGCGTTGCAGTGTGTTGGGTGTCACCAAGATATTAGGCCCCGGGAGTGGGGGGATGTACAAGATATAGCGTTGCAGTGTGTGGGATGTCACAAGATATAGCATTGCAGTGTGTGGGATGTCACAAGATATAGCGTTGCAGTGTGTGGGATGGCACAAATATAGCGTTGCAGTGTGTGGGATGGCACAAGATATAGCGTTGCAGTGTGTGGGATGGCACAAGATATAGCGTTGCAGTGTGTGGGATGTCACAAGATGTGATGAATGGTTTGAAAAACCGACAAGTTGAAGATTGAGACACTTATGCAGCATATGGGAATCTTTATTCAGGAAACGTTTCGCCACACAGTGGCTTCATCAGTCCAATACAAAGAGGAAGGCGTAAGGAGAGGAGGAGAATGAGGTAATCAGTCCCTCAACCTGGAGTCGATGTGTTCAGTCCATCAATCTTGTAGAATGTACAGCACAGGGCCGTAGACGTGGCTTATATACTGTAGTGAGGTGACGTGAAGCAGATGGAGGCGGGGTCATAGTGGTACCATCCACTAGTCGAAGTAGGTCTTCGTCCAAAGGTTGAACAAGTGTTGAAGAATTCTTTGTAACAAGACCCCATGATGCTGCCGTGTCTGACAGTTGTGATGAATGGTTTGAAAAACCAGCATCATGGGGTCTTGTTACAAAGAATTCTTCAACACTTGTTCAACCTTTGGACGAAGACCTACTTCGACTAGTGGATGGTACCACTATGACCCCGCCTCCATCTGCTTCACGTCACCTCACTACAGTATATAAGCCACGTCTACGGCCCTATGCTGTACATTCTACAAGATTGATGGACTGAACACATCGACTCCAGGTTGAGGGACTGATTACCTCATTCTCCTCCTCTCCTTACGCCTTCCTCTTTGTATTGGACTGATGAAGCCACTGTGTGGCGAAACGTTTCCTGAATAAAGATTCCCATATGCTGCATAAGTGTCTCAATCTTCAACTTGTCGGTTTTTCAAACCATTCATCACAACTGTCAACACGGCAAACAACATGGGTCTTGTTACAAAGAATTCTTCAACACTTGGGTTTAACCTTTGGACGAAGAACCTACTTCGACTAGTGGATGGTACCACTATGACCCCGCCTCCATCTGCCCTTCACGTCACCTCACTACAGTATATTTAAACCACGTCTACGGCCTATGCTGTACCCCTTCTACAAAGATTGATGGACTGAACACATCGACTCCAGGTTGAGGGGTGATTACCCTTTCTCTCCTCTTTCCTTACCCCTTCCTCTTTGTATTGGACTGATGAAGCCCTGTGTGGCGAAACTTTCCTGAATAAAGATTCCCATATGCTGCATAAGTGTCTCAATCTTCAACTTGTCGGTTTTTCAAACCATTCATCACACTGGCCCGACACGGCAGCACATGGGGTCTTGTTACAAAGAATTCTTCAACACTTGTTCAACCTTTGGACGAAGACCTACTTCGACTAGTGGATGGTACCACTATGACCCCGCCTCCATCTGGGTTCACGTCACCTCACTACAGTATATAAGCCACGTCTACGGCCCTATGCTGTACATTCTACAGATTTATGGACTGAACACATCGACTCCAGGTTGAGGGACTGATTACCTCATTCTCCTCCCTTCCTTACGCCTTCCTCTTTGTATTGGACTGATGAAGCCACTGTTTTGGCGAAACGTTTCCTGAATAAAGATTCCCATATGCTGCATAAGTGTCTCAATCTTCAAAATTGTCGGTTTTTCAAACCTTCATCACAACTGTCAGACAAAGGGGAGCATCATGGGGTTTTTGTTACAAAGAATTCTTCAACACTTGTTCAACCTTTGGACGAAGACCTACTTCGGACTAGTGGATGGTACCACTATGACCCCGCCTCCAATCTGCTTCAACGTCACCTCACTACAGTATATAAGCCACGTCTACGGCCCTATGCTGTACATTCTACAAATTGATGGACTGACCAAAATTTGACTCCAGGTTGAGGGACTGATTACCTCATTCTCCTCCTCTCCTTTACGCCTTCCTCTTGTATTGGACTGATGAAGCCACTGGTGTGGCGAAACGTTTCCTGAATAAAGATTCCCATATGCTGCATAAGTGTCTCAATCTTCAACTTGTCGGTTTTTTCAAACCATTCATCACAACTGTCAGACACGGCAGCTCATGGGGTCTTGTTACAAGAATTCTTCAACACTTGTTCAAAACCTTTGGACGAAGACCTACTTCGACTAGTGGATGGTACCACTATGACCCCGCCTCCACTGCTTCACGTCACCTCACTACAGTATATAAGCACGTCTTTCGGCCCTGTGCTGTACATTCTACAAGAATGATGGACTGAACACATCGACTCCAGGTTGAGGGACTGTTTTCCTCATTCTCCTCCTCTCCTTACGCCTTCCCTTTGTATTGGACTGATGAAAACCACTGTGTGGCGAAACGTTTCCGAATAAAGATTCCCATATGCTGCATAAGTGTCTCAATCTTCAACTTGTCGGTTTTTCAAACCATTCATCACAACTGTCAGACACGGCAGCATCATGGGGTCTTGTTACAAAGAATTCTTCAACACTTGTTCAACCTTTGGACGAAGACCTACTTCGACTAGTGGATGGTACCACTATGACCCCGCCTCCATCTGCTTCACGTCACCTCACACAGTATATAAGCCACGTCTACGGCCCTATGCTGTACATTCTACAAGATTGATGGACTGAACACATCGACTCCAGGTTGAGGGACTGATTACCTCATCTCCTCCTCTCCTTACGCCTTCCTTTTTTGTATTGGACTGATGAGCCACTGTGTGGCGAAACGTTTCCTGAATAAAGATTCCCATATGCTGCATAAGTGTCTCAATCTTCAACTTGTCGGTTTTTCAAACCATTTTATCACAACTGTCAGACACCGGCAGCATCATGGGGTCTTGTTACAAAGAATTCTTCAACACTTGTTCAACCCTTTTGGACGAGACCTACTTCGACTAGTGGATGGTACCACTATGACCCCGCCCCCCATCTGCTTCACGTCACCTCACTACAGTAATATAAGCCACGTCTACGGCCCTATGCTGTACATTCTACAAGATTGATGGACTGAACACATCGACTCCAGGTTGAGGGACTGATTACCTCATTCTCCTCCTCTCCTTACGCCTTCCTCTTTGTATTGGACTGATGAACCACTGTGTGGCGAAACGTTTCCTGAATAAAGATTCCCATATGCTGCATAAGTGTCTCAATCTTCAACTTGTCCGTTTTTCAAACCATTCAATCACAACTGTCAGACACGGCAGCTCATGGGGTCTTGTTAAAAAAGAATTCTTCAACACTTGTTCAACCTTTGGACGAAGACCTACTTCGACTAGTGGATGGTACCACTATGACCCCGCCTCCATCTGCTTCACGTCACCTCACTACAGTATATAAGCCACGTCTACGGCCCTATGCTGTACATTCTACAAGATTGATGGACTGAACACATCGACTCCAGGTTGAGGGACTGATTACCTCATTCTCCTCCTCTCCTTACGCCTTCCTCTTTGTATTGGACTGATGAAGCCACTGTGTGGCGAAACGTTTCCTGAATAAAGATTCCCATATGCTGCATAAGTGTCTCAATCTTCAACATGTCACAAGATATAGCATTGCAGTGTGTGGGATGTCACAATATATAGCGTTGCAGTGTGTGGGATGTCACAAGATATAGCGTTGCAGTGTGTGGGATGTCACAAGATAGTGTTGCAGTGTGTGGGATGTCACAAGATAGTGTTGCAGTGTGTGGGGTGTCACAAGATAGTGTTGCAGTGTGTGGGATGTCACAAGATATAATGTTGCAGTGTGTGGGATATCACAAGATAGTGTTGCAGTATGTGGGATGTCACAAGATACAGTGTTGCAGTGTGTTTGATGTCACAAGATAGTGTTGCAGTGTGTGGGATGTCACAAGATAGTGTTGCAGTGTGGGGGATGTCACAAGATAGTGTAGCAGTGTGTGGGATATCACAAATATAGTGTTACAGTGGGGTGGGTTTTCACCAAGGTATTAGTGTTCCATGTGGGGATGTCACAAGATAGTGTTGGGAGTGTGTGGGATGTCACAAGAAAATAGTGTTGCAGTGTGTGGGATGTCACAAGATAGTGTTGCAGTGTGTGGGATGTCACAAGATT
This sequence comes from Cherax quadricarinatus, assembly GCF_026875155.1. Taxonomy (NCBI): domain Eukaryota; kingdom Metazoa; phylum Arthropoda; class Malacostraca; order Decapoda; family Parastacidae; genus Cherax; species Cherax quadricarinatus. The sequence goes on along the minus strand of NC_069443.1, from coordinate 38,408,555 downwards.
GCATTGTAGTGTGTGGGATGTCACAAGATAGTGTAGCAGTGTGTGGGATATCACAAGATATAGTGTTGCTGTGTGTGGGATGTCACAAGATAGTGTTACAGTGTGTGGGATGTCACAAAATAGTGTTACAGTGTGTGGGTTGTCACAAGGTAGTGTTCCAGTGTGTGGGATGTCACAAGATAGTGTTGCAGTGTGTGGGATGTCACAAGATATAGTGTTGCAGTGTGTGGGATGTCACAAGATATAGTGTTGCAGTGTGCGGGATGTCCCAAGATAGTGTTGCAGTGTGTGGGATGTCACAAGATAGTGTTGCAGTGTGTGGGATGTCACAAAATATAGTGTTAGTGTGTGGGATGTCACAAGATATAGCGTTGCAGTGTGTTGGATGTCACAAGATATAGCGTTGCAGTGTGTTGGATGTCACAAGATATAGCGTTGCAGTGTGTGGGATGTCACAAGATATAGCGTTGTGCAGTGTGTGGATGTCACAAGAATAAAGCGTTGCAGTGTGTGGGATGTCACAAGATAAAAGCGTTGCAGTGGTGGGATGTCACAAGATATAGCGTTGCAGTGTGTGGGATGGGCACAAGATATAGCGTTGCAGTTTTGTGGGATGTCACAAGATATAGCGTTGCAGTGTGTGGGATGGGCACAAGATATGCGTTGCAGTGTGTGGGATTTCACAAGAATATAGCGTTGCAGTGTGTGGGATGTCACAAGATATAGCGTTGCAGTGTGTGGGATGTCACAAGATTTAACGTTGCAGTGTGTGGGATGTCACAAGACAGTGTTGCAGTGTGTGGGATGTCACAAGATAGTGTTGCAGTGTGTGGGATGTCAAAAGATATAGTGTTGGGAGTGTGTGGGGGTGTCACAAGATAGTGTTGCAGTGTAGTGGGATGTCACAAGATATAGTGTTCCAGTGTGTGGGATGTCACAAGATATAGTGTTGCAGTGTGTGTGATATCACAAGATAGTGTTGCAGTGTGTGGGATGTCACAAGATAGTGTTGCAGTGTGTGGGATGTCACAAGACAGTGTTGCAGTGTGTGGGATGTCACAAGATATAGTGTTGTAGTGTGTGGGATGTCACAAGGTAGTGTTGCAGTGTTTATTATTAGCTCTCCTCAGAGGGAATTTTTAAGGGATTTTTTTTTTTAATTCCAAATTTTCACTTTTCGTTCATAATGCAAGAAGCCTCATCTGATATGCCTCTAATTTTTAAGGCTTGTGTAGTGTAACTAGAGCCAGGTTAATGGAACAGTAAGCAAGTGAACGTCGTTACTGTCTTACGCTGTTGAAACCACTTTCTATATTCCGGCATAGCTCGAGCCCTGGTGACAGCCCGGGCGAGGCCTGGCGACAGCCTGGGCGAGGCCTGGCGACAGCCCGGGCGAGGCCTGGCGACAACCCGGGTGAGGCCTGGCGACAGCCCGGGCGCGGCCTGGCGACAGCCCGGGCGAGGCCTGGCGACAGCCCGGGCGAGGCCTGGCGACAGCCCGGGCGAGGCCTGGCGACAGCCCGGGCGAGGCCTGGCGACAGCCCGGGCGAGGCCTGGCGACAGCCCGGGCGAGGCTTGGCGACAGCCCGGGCGAGGCCTCGTGACAGCCCGGGCCGCGGGAGCGTCATCCCCAGAAAGCCTCTCCAGGTACACACCCTCAAACAATCATAAAAGCTGCCTCTTAATTCACCAACAACAGTGAAATTCAGGTGTGTAGGTGTAGAGTTGATCATTTTCTATGTAATACAGTGGACCCTCAACCAGCGATGGCATCGATTAACGATAAATCTGACTAGCGATTGATTTAAACGCAAAAATTTTGCCTCGACTAGCGCTTAAAAACCCGACCAGCGCTTTTCGTTCCGTACCATACGCATCCACTTTGGCCTGAGCGCGCCTCACTTGTCCCATGGGTGCCAGTGTTTACAAGCCAGCCAGCCACCGCGGTCGCTTCCAAACATACAACTGGAACATTTCATATTATCACAGCCTTTTTAGTGATTGCACCTGCAAAATAAGTCACCATGGGCCCCAAGAAAGCTTCTAGTGCCAACCCTACAGCAAAAAGGGTGAGAATTACTATGGAGATGAAGAAAGAGATCATTGATATATATGAAAGTGGAGTGCGTATCTCTGAGCTGGTCAGGTTGTATAATAAACCCCAATCAACCATCGCTACTATTGTGGGCAAGAAAACGGCAATCAAGGAAGCTGTTCTTGCCAAAGGTGCAACTATGTTTTCGAAACTGAGATCGCAAGTGATAGAAGATGTTGAGAGACTTTTATTGGTGTGGATAAACAAGAAACAGATAACAGGAGACAGCATCTCTCAAGCGATCATATATGAAAAGGCTAGGAAGTTGCATGACGATTTAATTAAAAAAATGCCAGCAACTAGTGATGTGAGTGAATTTAAGGCCAGCAAAGGTTGGTTTGAGAGATTTAAGAAGCGTAGTGGCATTCATAGTGTGATAAGGCATGGTGAGGCTGCCAGTTCGGACCACAAAGCGGCTGAAAAATATGTGCAGAACTTCAAGGAATACATAGACAGTGAAGGACTGAAACCTGAACAAGTGTTTAATTGTGACGAAACAGGCCTGTTTTGGAAGAAAATGCCAAGCAGGACGTACATTACTCAGGAGGAAAAGGCACTTCCAGGACATAAGCCTATGAAAGACAGGCTTACTTTGTTGATGTGTGCCAATGCTAGTGGTGATTGCAAAGTGAAGCCTTTATTGGTGTATCACTCTGAAACCCCCAGAGTGTTCAGGAAAAACAATGTCCTCAAGGCTAATTTGTGTGTGATGTGGAGGGCAAACAGTAAGGCATGGGTCACTAGGGACTTTTTCTATGACTGGTTACACCATGCATTTGCCCCCGATGTGAAAAATTACCTAATTGAAAAGAAATTAGACCTTAAGTGCCTCCTGGTATTAGACAATGCCCCTGGTTATCCTACAGATGTGGCAGAGCGACATTCTAGGGACATGAGCTTCATTAAGGTGAAGTTTTTGCCTCCTAATACCACATCCTCTCCTGCAGCCCATGGACCAGCAGGTTATTTCCAACTTCAAGAAACTGTACACAAAAGCTATGTTTGAAAGGTGCTTTGTAGTGACCTCAGAAACTCGACTGACTCTAAGAGAGTTTTGGAAAGATCATTTTACCATCCTCAATTGCGTAAGCATTATAGGTAAGGCTTGGGAGGAAGTGACTAAGAGGACATTGAACTCTGCTTGGAAAAAACTGTGGTCAGAATGTGTAGACAAAAGGGATTTTGAAGGGTTTGAGAGAAACCCAGAGAATCCTATGCCAGTTGAGGAATCCATTGTGGCACTGGGGAAGTCTTTGGGGTTGGAGGTTAGTGGGGAGGATGTGGAAGAGTTGGTGGTGGAGAACAGTGAAGGACTAACCACTGATGAGCTGGTAGATCATCTTGAACAGCAAGAGGGCAGACCTGAGGAAACTGCTTCGGAGGAGGGGAGAGAGAAATTGAAGAAGTTGCCTTCTTCTAAGATTAAGGAAATCTGTGCAATGTGGCTTAAAGTGCAAAGCTTTATGGATGATAATCACCCTGACACAGCTACTGCAAGCCGTGTTGGCAACCTGTACACTGACAACGTTGTGAACCACTTTAGGAAAGTCATAAAGGAACGAGAGGTACAGGCCTCTGTGGACAGATATGTTGTGCGACAGAAGTCCAGTGACTCTCAAGCTGGTCCTAGTGGCATTAAAAGAACAAGGGAAGTAACCCAGAAAAGACTTGCTGCCTCAAGTGCTAATGGAAGGGGATTCCCCTTCTAAACAGAAAGAAGATAACGCTCTCCCCTCCTCCCATCCCATCAATCATCACCAGATCTTCAATAAAAGTAAGTGTCATGTAACTGTGCATGTAATCTTCAGTTTGTGTGTATTAAAATTAATATTTCATGTGGTAAATTTTTTTTTTCAATACTTTTGGGTGTCTTGCACGGATTAATTTGATTTTCATTATTTCTTATGGGGAAAATTAACTTGACTAACGATGAGCTCTCAGGAACGGATTAATATCGCTGGTTGAGGGTCCACTGTATACTGCAAAAGAAGTCACATAGAGATGGAAGTCTTTAGCTGTACATCTTTCGCAGTCTCGCAAAACATCAGCAGATAGGAGGGCCGACATGTATGACCCTTATGGGTTTAGCGCTTACTTACGATAATAACCGATAAGAGGAGAAATTGAGACAGGGCAGAAGATATCAGTGAAACGTTCTTTCTTGCTTCAGAGAATTTCCCCTTTATTTGTTGCTGTCTTGCAACATTGCAAAGCTCCTGACAACGCACGAATGTGTGGAAGATCTGGAGCTAAAGATTTCCATCCCTAAGTGGCTTGTTCTTCATTGTTTGCGATTGCAATGCATGTAATGTAAAAAAAATCATACGCAGTTTCCTCTTGGGAACGACAATGTTTGTGCCTGACACTGACACAGATGACGACCTTGAAAGTTCACCTTAAATCTTGTTTGTGGGGAACTTTATCAATATTAAAAAGATGGTTAATAAAACTTGGAATCATTGTAAACTGCCATAACTGGAGAATCACTCTTGTGATCAGCTTCAAACTGTCACCGCACGTCTGGTTCACTGAACACAATGTTCGTCTTCTTATTGGCTGCCAAAAGTCACGGTTTCCTAATTTTATTGAATAAAAAGTGAAGAATATTTATATTTAATAATTAAAATGATTCTTCTGATCAATCAAAAAAATATAATGAATTATTCTATATAAATAATGATCATAAGTTTATAAGTAAGTATAATTTGAAATATTCCTGAAATTACTACAAAGTTTGGAATCATTCGAATCTGATCATTTTAATGTCTTTTCCGATCGTCATCAAACTTTCTCCGTCGGTGTATAATATTAACAATGTTTGATGCTGACTTTGAGTTCTGATAATTTCAATTTGCCAAATTTATTAATTCCTAATTCCAGAGTAATAAACAAAAAAAAAATGTTTCTGATGGGAAGTGGTGTTTTTTTTATTATTAATTTATCACTGTATGGCTGCCAGTTGGAATTTGTTTAAAGCAATTTTTTGAGGAAAAAAAAAACTTGGAAGTTTTTTTTAAATGTGTAGATAATTTTTAACTGAATATAAACGTAAGGAAAAACCTGCTAAAAAGTTTTTTTTTTATTGAGTTTTTTAGCGTATCAAGGATAGACTTTAATATTTTTCGGAATTTCTCTGCAAAACTTTGTCTTTAAGCAATTTTTTTTCTCTATCGAGAACGCCATATTGGATAAGCTTCAAACTTTTATCATGACTCACGAAATCGTAATGACACGATTGTAAACAAATCACGGTAGGGGTGGGAATTGAACTCGCGGCTAGTGAGTTCAATATCTTCACGTAACGTGTTTTTTCCTCAAGCTTTCATTACTGGTGTAATATATAATTAGCTTCGTTGTAATATTTGCTGGTGTTGGTGACTGTGAACAATGATATACAGGACAGTTGTAGACAGTTTGTGTATGATAACTGGTAAAAGTCGCCACCTGAGTCTGCATCAATATTTCCAGCCTCGTATATACTACTATCAAGAAGGTTCTTGTTTTTAACACATTATCTTGGTGCCCTTATACCACTTATAATCTCGAAATGGTTGTTTTTTTATATTGTGTTATTTGTCCTTGATGCTGGTGAGTGGCTCTTGATGCTGGTGAGTGGCTCTTGATCTTTAAAGGGACAATTCTTCTCAAGTGAATCGACTATGAATATCTTCCATTTCACAATTGCTATATAATCCTAATTAGTTTATCGCTACTGACTGACTCATAGATGGAACACAAACTATCTTCAGACTGTGTAGGTGCAAGTGTTGTTGTTCCATGGAACACAGGTTATCTTCAGACTGTGTAGGTGCAAGTGTTGTTGTTACATGAAACGGGTTACCTTCAGACTGTGTAGGTGCAAGTGTTGTTGTTCCATGAAACAGGTTACCTTCAGACTGTGTAGGTGCAAGTGTTGTTCCATGAAACACAAGTTATCCTCAGACTGTGTAGGTGCAAGTGTTGTTCCATGAAACAGGTTACCTTCAGACTATGTAGGTGCAATTGTTGTTGTTCCATGAAACACAGGTTATCTTCTGACTATGTAGGTGCAAGTGTTATTGTTCCATGAAACAGGTTATCTTCAGACTGAGTAGGTGCAAGTGTTGTTGTTCCATGAAACAGGTTATCTTCAGACTGTGTAGGTGCAAGTGTGTTGTTGTTCTCATGAAACAGGTTATCTTCAGACTGTGTAGGTGCAAGTGTTGTTGTTCCATGAAACAGGTTATCTTCAGACTGTGTAGGTGCAAGTGTTGTTGTTCCATGAAACAGATTACCTTCAGACTGTGTAGGTGCAAGTGTTGTTGTTCCATGAAACAGGTTATCTTCAGTCTATGTAGGTGCAAGTGTTGTTGTTCCATGAAACAGGTTATCTTCAGACTATGTAGGTGCAAGTGTTGTTGTTCCATGAAACAGATTACCTTCAGACTGTGTAGGTGCAAGTGTTGTTGTTCCATGAAACAGGTTATCTTCAGTCTATGTAGGTGCAAGTGTTGTTGTTCCATGAAACAGGTTATCTTCAGACTGTGTAGGTGCAAGTGTTGTTGTTCCATGAAACAGGTTATCTTCAGACTGTGTAGGTGCAAGTGTTGTTGTTCCATGAAACAGATTACCTTCAGACTGTGTAGGTGCAAGTGTTGTTGTTCCATGAAACAGGTTATCTTCAGTCTATGTAGGTGCAAGTGTTGTTGTTCCATGAAACAGGTTATCTTCAGACTATGTAGGTGCAAGTGTTGTTGTTCCATGAAACAGGTTACCTTCAGAATGTGTAGGTGCAAGTGTTGTTGTTCCATGAAACAGGTTATCTTCAGACTGTGTAGGTGCAAGTGGTGGTGTTCTCTGTGTAATAATTGAATAAAGTATTGTTCGCATCACTATTGGGCCGTGCGGACGTGCTGCGCAGTCGCTCCCGATTGGGTTGGCTTTTGCGCAGTTTACCTGTTTTCACTTGGATATCAAAATGGCGGAACGTACAGGACGGAGAATAAATACTATCTGCATTGAGCTGGTTCGTGGTACGTTAAGTGGAGATACGATGAACGTCCTTCTACCTAACATCATTAGGGATACATATGGTATTCCCAATGAGGAATTGTATGGCGTCGCTCTTAATTAATGGTTTGACAAGAATCTTCGTGAAATTTGTACGAGCCGGCTTCTACACAAGAATTGTAGAGCATTACCAGGAACAACGCATGAGTGTGAATTCAGCGATGGATGTCGTTTTACATGACGTCTCTAAGTACTTCACATGGGTGAAGGTACGAAATGTACCCTTCGAGGCCACGGCATATGGTCTACAGGAGTTTTTTAGCAGTTATGGGACAGTGCATTCTGCAACCATGGGGGTGTGGAGGGATGGTCCGTATGAAGGGCTGCCGGAGGGTTCTTACACCCTTAAAATGTCTTTAACAAGGCCTATACCATCCTATGTTACGATGACCGGTTATAAAACACAGGTTTATGTGTACTATGCTGGTCAGAGGAAAACATGTCGTCTGTGTAGCTCTTATGAGCACATGGCAGCCCAGTGTCCTAGGAGGCAGGCTCCTTGAGTTCTGGGAACTCCAATTATGATTCAGCAGCCGTGTGATTTGGTGCCTGGCTCTGGTGCCTCGGGAGGCCGGAGGACTGACCTCTGGAGCGAGGAGGTCGAACGGGAGGTGGCGGCGGCGGAGACGTGTGTCACTCTCCCAGGGGCGTCGAGGGAGTCGAAGGTGACATCTGAGGAGTCTTTAGTCCAGGAAGCTTCGACCCAGGATGGTTCATTGGCGGATGTGATAAAGGATTTTCTGGATGGGGAGGAGCCCTGTGCAGAAGGTGTCCTCAGTTCATGTGAGGACAGAGCGCTGGAGGGACAACAAATCGTGGAGGAAGACTTGAGTAAGAAAGGACTGGAGCGTGTGGTGGTGATGGAGGTACACCAGGAGGATTCACCTGATGGTGACATGTGTGTAAGTGGAAGTTCTAGGAAAAGAACTGCTGCGTCAGAGATAGACGAGGTCATTACCCCGGGGCAGAGGCCGGGGAAGAAGTCATGGGCAGCGGTGGTGGAGCCGATGCCTCATAGTGGTAGAGGTGCGCCTGAGTTGCACAGTGGGAGAGGGAGGGGGGAGGTGACTGCACAGGAAAACTCGAGTGGCAAGGGAACACGTAATGTGAAAAGTGCAGTAAGTAAATCCCAGCGGCATAGGGGAAAGCCGCCCCTTCTATAAATTTCAGATGTGTCACGCTTAATGTTAATGGACTTAAGACTGAGGTCAAGAAAGTTTGGTTGGAGTAGTTTTTACGGCGGTATGATGTTGACATTTGCTTTTTGCAAGAGCATAATCACAGGGCTGGATGTGAGTTGCGGGTGAAAGGATATTGGATGTATGTTACCATGTTGCCGGAAAAAAAATCCCCCCCCCAGTACCAACAATACCACCAGTCCAATAACATTCTTCTTTGCAAATATACAGGGTCTAAAGCCAGCAACAAACAACAAAATACCTTTCATCCGTGGACTGCTTGCAGAGGCAAAGGCAATGTTCGCGGCTTTCACTGAGACCCACATAAAGGATCACTTGGACAACGAAATATGGATCCCAAGTTACAACCTATACAGATGTGACAGAGTGAACAGGCAAAAGGGGGGGGGGGTTGGCCTGTACATTGCAGAGACACTTGTTTGCACAGAACTGCTTAATGCCTCAAATGATGTAGTGGAAGTTTTAGCAGTAAAGGTCGAGAACCAAAACCTAGTCATTGTGGTAGTCTACAAGCCTCCAGATGCAACATCCCAGCAATTCCAGGAACAGCTGTTAAAAATTGACCACTGTCTGGAAAATCTTCCAGCTCCTTCACCCAACATCTTGCTCCTGGGGGATTTCAACTTAAGGCACCTAAAATGGAGGAATATAGCAAATAATATTGTTGCAGTAATAACACCAGGAGGCAGCTCTGATGAAAACTCACACTCACACGAGCTTTTAAATCTCTGCACAAAATTCAATTTAAACCAGCAAATAATAGAGCCTACTAGACTGGAGAATACACTAGACCTCATCTTCACTAACAATGATGATCTGATAAGAAATGTCACCATATCAAAAACAATATACTCAGATCACAACATATAATTGAGGTTCAGACATGTATGCGTGGAGCCCCAGACGACATAATGAGACTAGTCACGAGGGAGCATTCACCAAATTCAACTTCAATAACAAAAACATAAAGTGGGACCAAGTAAACCAATTCCTAAACCGATATAAGCTGGGAAGATATACTAAGCAACACAGACCCCAACTTATGCCTAGAAGAGATTAACTCGGTGGCACTCGATGTTTGCACAAGGCTTATTCCTCTAAGAAAAAGGAGGAGTAGATGTAAATTAGAAGAGACAGGCGCTCCTTTACAGGCGACGGAAAAGAATAACAGAGCGGCTAAAAGAGGTCAATATATCTGAAATGCGTAGGGAGTCACTGGTCAGAGAAATAGCAAGCATCGAACTTAAGCTAAAAGAATCCTTTAGGAGTCAGGAATCGCGGGAAGAACTAAAAGCCATAAATGAAATCGAAAGAAACCCAAAATATTTCTTCTATGCCAAATCAAAATCGAGAACAACGTCCAGTATTGGGCCCCTACTTAAACAAGATGGGTCCTACACAGATGACAGCAAGGAAATGAGTGAGCTACTCAAGTCCCAGTATGACTCAGTTTTTAGGAAGCCGCTAACCAGACTGAGAGTCGAAGATCAAAATGAATTTTTTATGAGAGAGCCACAAAATTTGATTAACACAAGCCTATCCGATGTTATCCTGACCCCAAATGACTTCGAACAGGCGATAAATGACATGCCCATGCACTCTGCCCCAGGGCCTGACTCATGGAACTCCGTGTTCATCAAGAACTGCAAGAAGCCCCTATCACGAGCCTTTTCCATCCTATGGAGAGGGAGCATGGACACGGGGGTCGTCCCACAGTTACTAAAAACAACAGACATAGCCCCACTCCACAAAGGGGGCAGTAAAGCAACAGCAAAGAACTACAGACCAATAGCACTAACATCCCATATCATAAAAATCTTTGAAAGGGTCCTAAGAAGCAAGATCACCACCCATCTAGAAACCCATCAGTTACACAACCCAGGGCAACATGGGTTTAGAACAGGTCGCTCCTGTCTCTCAACTATTGGATCACTACGACAAGGTCCTAAATGCACTAGAAGACAAAAAGAATGCGATGTAATATATTACGGACTTTGCAAAAGCCTTCGACAAGTGTGACCATGGCGTAATAGCGCACAAATGCGTGCTAAAGGAATAACAGGAAAAGTCGGTCGATGGATCTATAATTTCCTCACTAACAGAACACAGAGAGTAGTCGTCAACAGAGTAAAGTCCGAGGCAGCTACGGTGAAAAGCTCTGTTCCACAAGGCACAGTACTCGCTCCCATCTTGTTCCTCATCCTCATATCCGACATAGACAAGGATGTCAGCCACAGCACCGTGTCTTCCTTTGCAGATGACACCCGAATCTGCATGACAGTGTCTTCCATTGCAGACACTGCAAGGTCTCCAGGCGGACATCAACCAAATCTTTCAGTGGGCTGCAGAAAACAATATGAAGTTCAGCGATGAGAAATTTCAATTACTCAGATATGGTAAACATGAGGAAATTAAATCTTCATCAGAGTACAAAACAAATTCTGGCCACAAAATAGAGCGAAACACCGTCAAGGACCTGGGAGTGATCATGTCGGAGGATCTCACCTTCAAGGACCATAACATTGTATCAATCGCATCTGCTAGAAAAATGACAGGATGGATAATGAGAACCTTCAAAACTAGGGAGGCCAAGCCCATGATGACACTCTTCAGGTCACTTGTTCTATCTAGGCTGGAATATTGCTGCACACTAACAGCACCTTTCAAGGCAGGTGAAATTGCCGACCTAGAAAATGTACAGAGAACTTTCACGGTGCGCATAACGGAGATAAAACACCTCAATTACTGGGAGCGCTTGAGGTTCCTAAACCTGTATTCCCTGCAACGCAGGAGGGAGAGATACATGATTATATACACCTGGAAAATCCTAGAGGGATTAGTACCGAACTTGCACACGAAAATCACTCACTACGAAAGCAAAAGACTTGGCAGACGATGCACCATCCCCCCAATGAAAAGCAGGGGTGTCACTAGCACGTTAAGAGTCCATACAATAAGTGTCAGGGGCCCGAGACTGTTCAACTGCCTCCCAGCACACATATGGGGGATTACCAACAGACCCCTGGCAGTCTTCAAGCTGGCACTGGACAAGCACCTAAAGTCAGTTCCTGATCAGCCGGGCTGTGGCTCGTACGTTGGTTTGCGTGCAGCCAGCAGCAACAGCCTGGTTGATCAGACTCTGATCCACCAGGAGGCCTGGTCACAGACCGGGCCGAGGGGGCGTTGACCCCCAGAACTCTCTCCAGGTAAACTCCAGGTAAACTCCATTGGTTTGCAATTGAAAGGTGGGGTAGCAGTGGCGGTAAAGGAGACCAGCCCCTTGCGTGTTATCGGTTGGGAAGAGGGAGGGGGAGGGTCGTGAGGGTGGATGGTGTCTGGGGTGAGAGTCGAGCTAGTTTCGTAGGAGTTTACATGCCAGCAACTAGTAATACCTGGGTAAAAGTAGATTTTGTCAGGGAGGTATTGCTGTATCACTTGAGAGGTTTGCCTGCTATAACAGTAATAGGAGGTGATTGGAATTGGGTGTGATTCGGAGTGGTGATGTCGAACCGAGGGGGGCAGGTTGTGTGTTGAGTGTTCTGAGGGATGTATTGCGAGATATTGGGGTTGTTGATGTGGTGGAGAGGGGGGGGGATACCTAGTGGAGCACACGTTCGTCCATAGGGGATATGAGGCGCGATTGGACAAAAATCTATATTAAGCGGGTTTATAGATGTTGTGAGGGGTGCAAACCTTCGATGTGGGGTTTTCTGATCACAGGGGGGGTAATACCAGATCTGATGTGGGATGGAGTGGTGCGTATTTTTTCTGGGTATGGAAATTAAAAATGTTAGGTTCTTAAGGAGGAGGGGGAGGGGCCTTTTTTCAGTGATTGGTGGTTGCATTTTTTGGAGGCTGGGGGACAGGGAGATAGATCTGTTAGATTGGTGGGAAATGCAGGCCAAACCTGAAATAGCGAATTTTTTTAAGGTTAGGGGACGAGAAGAGGCTAGGTGGCGTTTTAGGTTGCAAAATTATCTGGAGGGACAGTTGCAAGACTGTTATGTTGGGGGAGTTGGTAGAAAGGATGACATGGCCAGTCTTCGGAGTAGAATAGCTGAAATACACAATGATAGGTTTGATGCAATTAGGGTTAGTGGGGTTAGAGGACGTATTGTGGGGTGATAAAGCCGTCCGGGTTTGTTTTACGTAAATTTCGAGACCGGCAAAGAGTAACCACCATTCTACAATTGGAGACAAGCCCTGGGGTGGGAGGGTATCCAGGGGGACAGTTTGGAATCCCGTGGAGGAGTATGTGGGTAGGTCATGGATGTATTAGGGATTTCCTTGAGGGTAGTAGTAAGGGAGGTATTCTAGGTTTGGATTGGGAGAAAGCTTATGATTGTGGATAGGGAATTTTTTATTGAGAGTATGGTGAGAATGGGGTTTGGAGGGAGGGTGGTGGGATGGGTGAGGACATTGTATGCGGATGCATCGATGAGAGTACAGGTAAATGGTAGGTTGGGTAGTCCTGTAAGCATGGGGAGGGGTTTAAGGCAGGGGTGTCCACTCTCCCAAATACTCTTTGCATGTATGCAGAATCCTTTCTATGTTCTGGTTGATGGTGGGATGGGAAGGATGGGAGAGAGTGGAGGCTTTTGTGGGAATATTGTGGGTTATGTAGATGATACAACTGTTTTACTTAATGAGATAGAAGATTTAAGTAAAGTGGGAAGGGTACTTGAGATTTTTGGGAATGCTACTGGGATGAGAGTTAATAAGCAGAAATCACGGTTGCTGGAGGTAGGCGGGACCTTGGGGGAGGAGTTTGGCTGGATAACTGTAGAAAGGCTAAAGATTTGTGGGATTTTGTATTTGGCAGATGCACAGGAGAGCAGGAGGGTTTAATTCAGAATGGTAATGGACAAAGCTTGGGGTAGGCTCAGGAGTCTATGGGCTGGGGGCGTAACCTTGCATCAAAGGGTTGTGGTGGTAAATACACTGATTTATAGCAAGGTGTGGGGAGTGGCGGAAATTTATCCCTTACGAAGTCAGGATATTATGGAATAACAAAGAAGAGTATTAAGGTATGTGTGGGGTTTTGGGAGGGCGTTGTTGGGCAAAGATGTGGTAATGATACGGTAAGACAGGGAGGATTGGGATTGATGGCATTAGGGTCTAGGGTTTAAGGCGCTATATGTGAAGCAGAGGTATATTCGGGGCAGGGGGGGGAAAGGGTCTTTGGGTGGGGGGGGTGATGGGGGATATCCGCAAATGGTGGGGTGGCAGGGACTTAGTGGAGTGTGAAGATATGTTGAGGTTTATGTTAAAGTTTCGCAATGTTAAAAAACTCAAGGTAAAACGGTTGGTGGGTGTGGGTCGTCGTCAGGAATCAATGCAGGGGATGGCAGTGTATCCCACATATGATTGGAGAGTGATATGGGTGGAATTTAGTAAACTAAGAAAACAGGCAAGAGCGAGGGAATTAGTATATAGATTTCTTATGGGGACGTTAGCATCGAAAGAGGTGCTAAGACGAATGGGTTTTGTGAGAGAGGCGTCATTCGGGTTTTGTGGGGAAGTTGAAACTGCTTTCCATGTAGTATATTTTCTGTCTCATAAACACGCTAGATAACAGGGATATCTTGCTACTCCTACTTACACTTTGGTCACACTTCACAGACACGCACATGCATATATATATACATACATCTAGGTTTTTCTCCTTTTTCTAAATAGCTCTTGTTCCTTTTTATTTCTTCTATTGTCCATGGGGAAGTGGAAAAGAATCTTTCCTCCGTAAGCCATGCGTGTCGTATGAGGCGACTAAAATGCCGGGAGCAATGGGCTAGTAACCCCTTCTCCTGTAGACATTTACTAAAAAAGAGAAGAAGAAAAACTATATAAAACTGGGATGCTTAAATGTGCGTGGATGTAGTGCAGATGACAAGAAACAGATGATTGCTGATGTTATGAATGAAAAAGTTGGGTGTCCTGGCCCTAAGCGAAACAAGCTGAAGGGGGTAGGGGAGTTTCGGTGGGGGGAAATAAATGGGATTAAATCTGGAGTATCTGAGGAGAGTTAGAGCAAAGGAAGGGGGGAGCAGTAATGTTGAATGATCATTATGGAAGGAGAAAAGAGAATATGAATGTGTAAATTCAAGAATTATGTGGATTAAAGTAAAGGTTGGATGCGAAAGTGGGTCATAATAAGCGTGTATGCACCTGGAGAAGAGAGGAATGCAGAGGAGGGGAAAGAGATTTTGGGAGATGTTAAGTGAATTTTATAGGAGCCTTTGAACAAGTGAGAGAGTAATTGTGGTAGGGGATCTGAATGCTAAAGTAGGAGAAACTTTTAGAGAGGGTGTGGTAGGTAAGTTTGGGGGTACCATGTGTAAATTATAATGGGAGCCCTTTGATTGAACTTTGTATAGAAAGGAGTTTAGTTATAGGTAATACATATTTTTTAAGAAAAAGAGGATAAATAAGTATACAAGATATGATGTAGGGCGAAAATGGGCAGTAGTTTGTTGGATTATGTATTGGTAGATAAAAGACTGTTGAGTAGACTTCAGGATGTACATGTTTATAGAGGGGGGCCCCGGTATATCAGATCACTTTTAGTTGTAGCTACACTGAGAGTAAAAAGGTAGATGGGATACAAAGAGAATAGAAGCATCAGGGAAAAGAGAGGTGAAGGTTTATAAAATAAAACAGGAGGCAGTTAGGGTAAGATATAAACAGCTATTGAAGGATAGATGGGCTAATGAGAGCATAGGGAATGGGGTCGAAGAGGTATGGGGTAGGTTTAAAAATGTAGTGTTAGTGTTCAGCAGAAGTTTGTGGTTACAGGAAAGTGGGTGCGGGAGGGAAGAGGAGCGATTGGTGGAATGATGATGTAAAGAGAGTAGTAAGGGAGAAAAAGTTAGCATATGAGAAGTTTTACAAAGTAGAAGTGATGCAAGGAGGGAAGAGTATATGGAGAAAAAGAGAGAGGTTAAGAGAGTGGTGAAGCAATGTAAAAAGAGAGCAAATGAGAGAGTGGGTGAGATGTTATCAACAAATTTTGTTGAAAATAAGAAAAAGTTTTGGAGTGAGATTAACAAGTTAAGAAAGCCTAGAGAACAAATGGATTTGTCAGTTAAAAATAGGAGAGGAGAGTTATTAAATGGGGGAGTTAGAGGTATTGAGAAGATGGAGGGAATATTTTGAAGAATTGTTAAATGTTGATGAAGATAGGGAAGCTGTGATTTCGTGTATAGGACAAGGAGGAATAACATCTTGTAGGAGTGAGGAAGAGTCAGTTATGAGTGTGGGGGAAGTTCGTGAGGCAGTAGGTAAAATGAAAGGGGGTAAGGCAGCCGGGATTGATGGGATAAAGATAGAAATGTTATAAAGCAGGTGGGGATATAGTTTTGGGAGTGGTTGGTGCAATTATTTAATAAATGTATGGAAGAGGGTAAGGTACCTAGGGATTGGCAGAGAGCATGCATAGTTCCTTTGTATAAAGGCAAAGGGGATAAAAGAGAGTGCAAAAATTATAGGGGGATAAGTCTGTTGAGTATACCTGGCAAAGTGTATGGTAGAGTTATTATTGAAAGAATTAAGAGTAAGACGGAGAATAGGATAGCAGACGAACAAGGAGGCTTTAGGAAAGGTAGGGGGTGTGTGGACCAGGTGTTTACAGTGAAACGTATAAGTGAACAGTATTTAGATAAGGCTAAAGAGGTCTTTGTGGCATTTATGGATTTGGAAAAGGCGTATGACAGGGTGGATAGGGGGGGCAATGTGGCAGATGTTGCAGGTGTATGGTGTAGGAGGTAGGTTACTGAAAGCAGTGAAGAGTTTTTACGAGGATAGTGAGGCTCAAGTTAGAGTATGTAGGAAAGAGGGAAATTATTTCCCAGTAAAAGTAGGCCTTAGATAAGGATGTGTGATGTCACCATGGTTGTTTAATATATTTATAGATGGGGTTGTAAGAGAAGTAAATGCGAGGGTCTTGGCAAGAGGCGTGGAGTTAAAAGATAAAGAATCACACACAAAGTGGGAGTTGTCACAGTTGCTCTTTGCTGATGACACTGTGCTCTTGGGAGATTCTGAAGAGAAGTTGCAGAGATTGGTGGATGAATTTGGTAGGGTGTGCAAAAGAAGAAAATTGAAAGTGAATACAGGAAAGAGTAAGGTTATGAGGATAACAAAAAGATTAGGTGATGAAAGATTGGATATCAGATTGGAGGGAGAGAGTATGGAGGAGGTGAATGTATTCAGATATTTGGGAGTGGACGTGTCAGCGGATGGGTCTATGAAAGATGAGGTGAATCATAGAATTGATGAGGGGAAAAGGGTGGAGTGGTGCACTTAGGAGTCTGTGGAGACTCCTTGGAGGCAAAGAGGGGAATGTATGAGAGTATAGTTTTACCAACGCTCTTATATGGGTGTGAAGCATGGGTGATGAATGTTGCAGCGAGGAGAAGGCTGGAGGCAGTGGAGATGTCATGTCTGAGAGCAATGTGTGGTGTGAATATAATGCAGAAAATTCGTAGTTTGGAACTTAGGAGGAGGTGCGGGATTACCAAAACTGTTGTCCAGAGGGCTGAGGAAGGGTTGTTGAGGTGGTTCGGACATGTGGAGAGAATGGAGCGAAACAGAATAACTTCAAGAGTGTATCAGTCTGTAGTGGAAGGAAGGTGGGGTAGGGGTCGGCCTAGGAAGGGTTGGAGGGAGGGGGTAAAGGAGGTTTTGTGTGCGAGGGGCTTGGACTTCCAGCAGGCATGCGTGAGCGTGTTTGATAGGAGTGAATGGAGACAAATGGTTTTTAACACTTGACGTGCTGTTGGAGTGTGAGCAAAGTAACATTTATAAAGGGGTTCAGGGAAACCGGCAGGCCGGACTTGAGTCCTGGAGATGGGAAGTACAGTGCCTGCACTCTGAAGGAGGGGTGTTAATGTTGCAGTTTAAAAACTGTAGTGTAAAGCACCCTTCTGGCAAGACAGTGATGGAGTGAATGATGGTGAAAGTTTTTCTTTTTCGGGCCACCCTGCCTTGGTGGGAATCGGCCAGTGTGATAATAAAAAAATAAATATAATATTTTTGTTCTGCTTTGGAGGTGGTAAGATTGTGGTTGAAGAGGGTTTTCCTTTTATTGGGGGGGGTCAGATATCACCCCTTAGGGCTTTAATGTTAGATACGGGAGGGATGCCCAACGAGGTGGGGAGGGCTCTCAGATACGTAATAGTTGATTACTTGTATGTCTCTTGGGGGATGAGGGAGGTGGAGGGAAACATTAGGATAAAAGCGTTGGCAGCGTGTTTTTATAGGACAGCGTGTAGGAACAAACAATTATATGGGGGAAGGTGGTAATTAGTTTTCCTGAGGGTTATCGTGGACTTACTGTTGAACGTCTACTCCGCTTGGTGACGGGGTGAGAGGCAAGGGGTTGGTCTCTTCAGTGGTGTGTCCTCTTGGAGTGATTGGATGCCTGATGAGGAAGGTTGACTGGTTGCAAGGTGTTTGATGTGGGTAAAGTTTATTTGCAGGGAGCCGTCGGGGGCTCCGGGGTATGTAGACCTTATGAATTTTGTAAAACCACAGAGTTAAAAGTTGTATGTGATTTTCTGTTTTTTTTCTTTTATTGTTATAAGAACCATTTTATATAGGGGGTTTATATTCATATGTATATGTGAGGATATGTTTTATATATTCGAATCTGATGATAGCTTTATCCTTGTCGTACGTCTTTTTTTATCGTATTGAAGGGGTACATTATGAACTATGTACGAGAATACATAAGTATTTTATGGAGTTTATATATACCCTTCATTTTGTATGGAAGGTCATATTATATATTGTGTGTTAATCGGTAACATTAACTTTGTGTGTGTGTAGGTGCGTTTGTGGGAATCAATGTCTTAGGTATAGTTCTATTATTGGATGTAATATATTTTTAGTATATTTGGTGACTAGTCATTTAATGTTTTATTTCTATGTATAATCCAGTTTGTTCTGTACGAACACATGTGCACATACACGTATGTGTGTATATGCATTCGTATATATATACATATATATATGATTGTAGGACTTGTTCCTACATTTTTTTTTAATGACACCGACTGTTTGTTTGGAAGTCGGTATGATTTTTTTTTTCCTTCCATAAATTGGTTGGGTTATTTCAGTAGAATTTTGTTATATCAATGTGTTAAAATGTATTTTGTGTGTACCTGACATTGAACATT
>NC_069443.1:38384969-38389537 GCF_026875155.1 Cherax quadricarinatus | reverse complement strand
TTTTACCAAATCTAGCAAAAACCAATTTGCCTAATTTAACCTAACCCAGTATCACCTGACCCATCCTTAGATATCCCGATCTCATTTAGCTCAACCTTACCTATTATAGCTTAAATTCAACCTTAAGTAACCTATCCTGACCTAACGTACCCTTAGCCAAATTTAGGCCAAGTTTGTCTAAATTATTTTTAATTAACCCAGTCTTATCAGAAATAAATTAACCGAACGTAAACTAACCAAACTTAAGACAAAGAAACCGAACATTACCTGACCCGACCAAACCTAATATAAATGAACCTTAACTAAACTTACGTACTCTTATCAACCCATTCCTATCCTAAATTAAGTTGACCAAGTCTCCCTGATAACATTGTGTATACATAGTGAATAGTGTATACTACAGTGGCTCCCTAGTATATTGATGATAAAGGCTAAAGTGTCATTTGAAAACAGGTGAATTTGTAAATGAAGTGATAAGCCTATAGAGGCAGGTGCCAGAAGTCGCCAGAAACTTACCACAGGTCAGCTGTTTTTAATAATCTTCCTGGCCTGCTAGTGTACTCGCATATAATCTAGTGATACCAGTGAATAGCAGAATACAGTGCTGTAGTAGCAACTAACCAGTATTATAATGGTACTTAGTGGAGTGGAGTGACTTTCATTAGTTTCTTTTTTCTTGAAATACCAGACATATACTGTGAATTTCATATAACCTGTAGTTACCAGCGGTCGCAATATACACAACCAGAAGCAATTATTACTACAGAAAAAGCGTCCTTCCTCCAAAATTTGCACCAGTCAACTATAGTGATAATATAGCATTTATTGTGGTGGAGACGGAAAAAAAAATAGAAAAGCTAGATACAGCGATTGATAAACAAGGGTTGAGGTCGACCGTTCGTCACTGTAGGAGTTGCCAGCAGTCACCGGCTCTTCAACACGCAAGTTATACTTTTGTATCAATCAAATCACATATTACTCGGGTAGATAATTTCCAGTAGATCCTTCATGTGTTAGCTCAAATCACCGACCAGTATGGTTTAAATAAGTGACCCACTGATCAGATCAGATCGACTGGTCCGAACCCTTGACTGGTCCGAACCCTGGACTGGTCCGAACCCTTGACTGGTCCGAACCCTTGACTGGTTTCAAACGGTTTCGTTGGACAATAAAGCAGACTGTAAACGGATGGGGTTGTAGGCGCCCTTATAAACACAAACATTAATATATGCCAGGAACGTGCACGGTAAGCTGTCCAATATACAAAAACAGTTAGAAACAGAAATACAAATAGCTAGAGCTTCATTTAAGGAGGTTATTAATAGAATATTCAAGAGGTTGCTAGTAGAATTGCAGTAAATCAACCATTCAAATCATTATGAAGCTGTGTGTAGTCTGTGGTCAGTCAAACAAACGGGCTTCCACATGCATAAATTGTCATTTTTGTGGAAATTGGTGTCACGCCCCTTGTGCAGATATCCAAGAACTAGCTACAAGCAGTATTAAAACAGGGAAGTGTTTTTGGGTATGCCCAAATGAGATAAATCTGTGGACTAAAATCACAAGGGTATTAAAAGAGGTCAACATCAAAGCTGCTTTCATAGAAAACCTGGGGAAGCTTTCTACAACAGATGGGAACATAAAAAGTCTGGGCTGAATGGTACTGCCCTTGATACTGGCCATGTAGTCAGAAACTGAAAAGGCTGGAGATGATGTCCTGGTAGTCAGAAAAATGTGGGGCTGATAGTGCTGTCCTGGGAGACAGTAAGGGTGAAGCTGGAGGTGCTGTCCTGGGAGACAGTAATGGGGGAAGCTGGAGATGCTGTCCTGGAGACAGAAATGGTGAAGCGGGAGATGCTGTCCTGGGGGAGACAGTAATGGTGAAGCTGGAGATTTTGTCCGGGTTTTAGTCGGGAATTATACGCAGGAAGGAATACATATAAATGACCTCATAGGGGACTGGAGCCTTTAGTAGGGAAACAAGTGTAGTCAAAGATAAGATAAAACCAATATTGCAAACTAGAAAATACCGCAGGAAATAGCAAACAAGAGGACTCCCCTAGCAATAGTGAGAATATTACCAAAAACAACTGGTGGGGGCTCCATGTTGGTGCTGGGAGGATAGAAAATAAAACAGGGAAACATGCACCAACAGGGAATACAGTCACAGAAACCCAAGGCAAACGGAAACCAAGCCTGTGCACATACTATGCACTCGGTATCTGCTGGCATGGGGAAATCTGGAAAAACAGATGGGACGTGGAACTATGACAACCCTAGAAAATGTCATGCCCATATGACAACAGGAAAATGCAAACTCCCTTCCTGTAACCTTTTTCACCCTGAAATGTGTATCTCTTTCAGTACAGGAAAGACTGTGCTATAACTTAAATTGCCAGGCATACCATCTAAAGGGACAAAAAGGGTACAAAATCCAGGCCATGGGAAAACCTGGGTAGCCACAGCCCCTCAAGGGAGAGGTTTTTTAGTGCCAGGAAGGAAAAAAAACTGGCAGGAAAAAGGCAGAAATTGTACACCAAATCCAGTCAATCCTGGAGTGGAACCACAGTCGATGGCCTCCACTCCAAACCAAAAGATACAGATACTAAAGCCGGAAAAAAAAATCCCTCCCCAGTACCAACATACCACCAGTCCGAAACATTTTTGGCAAATATACAGGGGTTTAAACCAGCAACAAACACCAAAAAACCTTTCTCCCTGGGCTGCTTACAGAGGCAAGGCAATGTTCGCTGTTTTACTGAGACCCACATAGGGATCACTTGAAAAACGAAATATGGATCCATTACAACCTATACAAAATTTTACAGGTGAACAGGAAAAAGGGGGGGGGGGGGTTTGGCCTGTAAAATTGCAAGTCATTTTTTTTGCACAGAACTGCAAAAGCCTAAAAAGGATTTTAGGGGAAAGTTTTAGCAGAAAAGGTTTCGAAACCCAAAAAACCTTCATTGTGGTAGTCTACAAGCCCCCCGGATGAAACATCCCAGAAAATTCCCAGGAACAGCTTTTTAAAAATTTGACCACTGCCCTGAAAATTTTCCAGCCCCCTCCCACCCAAAATCTTGCCCCCTGGGGATTTAAAATTTTTAAGGAACCCAAAAAATGGGGAATATAGCAAATAAATTTTTTTGCAGAAAAACACCGGGAGGCAGCTCTGATGAAAACTCAAAATCACGCGAGTTTTTTAAATCCGGGCAAAAAAATTAAATTTTAAAACCAAGAAAATTTAATAGAGCCACTAGACTGGAGAATACACAAAACCCTCTTTTTTTCACTAACAATGATGATCTATAAAAAAAGTCACCATATCAAAAAAAATATACTCAGATCAAAACAAAATTGAGGTTCAGTCATGTATGCGCGGACCCCCCAACCACATAATTAGATTATTCACGGGGGAGCATTCCCCAAAATTTTAAAACCCAATAAAAAAAACCATAAAGGGGACCAAGAAAAACCAAGTCCTAACCGAAAAAAGCGGGGAAGAAAACAAAGGGAAAACACGACCCCAACT
Organism: Cherax quadricarinatus; assembly: GCF_026875155.1. Classification (NCBI taxonomy): domain Eukaryota; kingdom Metazoa; phylum Arthropoda; class Malacostraca; order Decapoda; family Parastacidae; genus Cherax; species Cherax quadricarinatus. Next base: position 38,386,005 of record NC_069443.1, on the reverse strand, counting down.
TATCCAAAAAATTTTAAAAACTGGGTGGCCCCGATGTATCACAAGGCTTTTTTCCTCAAAAAAAAAGGGGGAGTAAAATTAAAATAGAAAGAAAACGGGCGCCCCCCTTTTACGGGGCGAGGGAAAAAAGGAAAAACAGACGGCCCTAAAAGGGGTAAATATATCTTAAAGGGCGTAGGGAAACCACGGTCAGAGAAATACAAGCATCGAACTTAAGCTAAAAAAATTTTTTAGGAGTCGGGAATCGGGGGAAAGAACAAAAACCAAAAATAAAAACGAAAAAAACCCCAAAGTTTTTCTTCTCCTAGGGCCCAAATCAAAATCGAGAACAACGCCCCAGTATTGGGCCCCTATTTAAAAACAAGAGGGGTTCCTACACAGATGACAGAAAGGAAATGAGTGAGCAAATCATCCCAAAAATTACCAGTTTTTTGCAAGCCGCTAACCAGACTGAGAGCGAAAAATCAAAAAAGAATTTTTTTTGAGAGAGCCCCAAAATTTTAATTAAAAAACAAGCCATCCGAGTTATCCTGACGCCAAATTTACTTCGAACAGGCGATAAATGACTGCCCATGCCCCCCTCGCCCCAGGGGGCCCAAACCCCCTGGAACCTGTGGTCCCAAAAAGAACTGCAAGAAACCCCTACACGAGCCTTTTCCCCCTCCTATGGAAGGGGGCATGGACACGGGGGGCGTCCCAGTTAATATAAACAACAGACATAGCCCCATTTCCCCAAATGGGGCCCCAAAGCAACAGCAAAGAACTACAGACCAATAACAACATCCCATAACCCTAAAAAACTTTGAAAGGGGCCTAAGAAGCAAGATCACCCAACCCCAATTTGAAACCCTTTAGTTACCCCAAAAACCCGGGCAACCCTGGGTTTTTAAAAAGGGCGCTCCTGCCGTCTCAACTATTGGATCACTAGACCCAAAGGGCCCAAATGCCCTGGGGACAAAAAGGAATGCAGATTTTAATATTAAAAAAACTTTGCAAAAGCCCTTTGAAAAATGGACCCCTGGCGTAAAACGCACAA
>NC_069443.1:38312469-38377469 GCF_026875155.1 Cherax quadricarinatus | reverse complement strand
GCGAGTATAACACCGGGGACATCTGAGGCGCACATCAACCAAATAACTGTTTCAGCAATATGGTCGCCTAGTAAACCTAGGAATATCATTTCGGCTTATCAATTAGGAATCGTTCAGGACCCTGTATACCGTGTATGTCAGACCTATATTAGAATATGCAGCACCAGTTTGGAACCCACACCTAGCTAAGCACGTAAGAAAATTAGAGAAAGTGCAAATGTTTGCAACAAGACTAGTCCCGGAGCTAAGGGGCATGTCTTACGATGAGGTAAGGGAAATCGACCTGACGACACTGGAGGACAGAAGAGAATGGGGGGATATGATAGCATATAAAATGCTGAAAGGAATTGACAAGGTGGACAGAGACAGGATGTTCCAGAGATGGAACAGTGCAACAAGTGTTCACAATTGAAAATTGTCACGAAATGGAATAGTCTGGGAAGTGATGCAGTGGAGGCACGATCCATACATAGCTTTGAGAACAGGTATGATAAGCTCATGGAGCAGGAAGAGCGACCTAATAGCGATCAGTGAAGAGGCGTGGCCAGGAGCTGTGAATCGACCCTTGCAATCACAACTAGGTGAGTACACTCACAAAGTTGTAATCTTTATTTACAGCGAGGAAAGTCAAGGTATTTTTCCAGAGTTGTCTCTGAATTCATTAATTATATCGCATTCCAGTAGACAATGACCCAAGGTACATTTCGTTTGGTCTACATCTGGTGGTGGTGAATTAACCTGCCAAAGATACCTGTAACCCAGTCGGAGCCGGGCGGTAGTGACATCCAAGTGTCTGGTTACTTTATTGGATGTACCATAGACATGTGGCTCCTCCTGCATGATAGAATGATGATAGATGGACTGACTAGTGTCAGTCTCCCTCAGTCTTAGGTCAATAAAGTTCAGTTGAAGTTTTTTTTTGTATTTTTCTCAAACTTCTAACTGACAGCCAAAAGACTGTAATCTACTCCCCCTTTGAAGGCATATAACTTAGCCAATTCATCAGTTGTATCAAGCATCTGAAGACCAGTGTAAGATGGAATCAACAGTAAGGTGTACTTCAGCCCCCGTTTCCACCCGCTGTGTGCTATTGTAATCTTTTGACTTTCACTCACAGGTGGGCACTGCGGGCCCTCAAGGGGATGGCAACACTCACAGGTGGGCACTGCGGGCCCTCAAGGGGATGGCAACACTCACAGGTCGGCACTGAGGGCTCTCAAGGGGATGGCAACACTCACAGGTGGGCACTGAGGGCTCTCAAGGGGATGACAACACACATCCAAAGTCTTTCATTAAAAATTATAATAAACCTTATGTTAATGTTTACAATAAGTATTCATATCGTCGTTGTAACATAAGTTTACAATTTTTCATGTTTTTTCATTAACACATCCGAAATTAATGGGAAGCAGCAAGTTGCAGTGAGGATAATAACAGTATATGACCACGCCAACATTACTCACTAACACTCTGCCTCTCCCTACAAGGTTGTGTAGCGGGAAGCAGCAAGCTGCAGTGAGGATAATAACAGTATATGACCACGCCAACATTACTCACTAACACTCTGCCTCTCCCTACAAGGTTGTGTAGCAGGAAGCAGCAAGCTGCAGTGAGGATAATAACAGTACATGACCACGCCAACGTTACTCCCTAACACTCTGCCTCTCCCTTCAAGGTTGTGTAGCGGGAAGCAGTAAGCTGCAGCGAGGATAATAACAGTACACGACCAAGCCAACGTTACTCCCTAACACTCTGCCTCTCCCTTCAAGGTTGTGTAGCGGGAAGCAGCAAGCTGCAGCGAGGATAATAACAGTACACGACCACGCCAACGTTACTCCCTAACACTCTGCCTCTCCCTTCAAGGTTGTGTAGCGGGAAGCAGCAAGCTGCAGCGAGGATAATAACAGTACACGACCACGCCAACGTTACTCCCTAACACTCTGCCTCTCCCTTCAAGGTTGTGTAGCGGGAAGCAGCAAGCTGCAGCGAGGATAATAACAGTACACGACCAAGCCAACGTTACTCCCTAACACTCTGCCTCTCCCTTCAAGGTTGTGTAGCGGGAAGCAGCAAGCTGCAGCGAGGATAATAACAGTACACGACCACGCCAACGTTACTCCCTAACACTCTGCCTCTCCCTTCAAGGTTGTGTAGTGGGAAGCAGCAAGCTGCAGTGAGGATAATAACAGTACACGACCAAGCCAACGTTACTCCCTAACACTCTGCCTCTCCCTTCAAGGTTGTGTAGCGGGAAGCAGCAAGCTGCAGCGAGGATAATAACAGTACACGACCAAGCCAACGTTACTCCCTAACACTCTGCCTCTCCCTACAAGGTTGTGTAGCGGGAAGCAGCAAGCTGCAGCGAGGATAATAACAGTACACGACCAAGCCAACGTTACTCCCTAACACTCTGCCTCTCCCTTCAAGGTTGTGTAGCGGGAAGCAGCAAGCTGCAGCGAGGATAATAACAGTACACGACCACGCCAACGTTACTCCCTAACACTCTGCCTCTCAATTCAAGGTTGTGTAGCGGGAAGCAGCAAGCTGCAGCGAGGATAATAACAGTACACGACCACGCCAACGTTACTCCCTAACACTCTGCCTCTCCCTTCAAGGTTGTGTAGTGGGAAGCAGCAAGCTGCAGCGAGGATAATAACAGTACACGACCACGCCAACGTTACTCCCTAACACTCTGCCTCTCCCTTCAAGGTTGTGTAGTGGGAAGCAGCAAGCTGCAGCGAGGATAATAACAGTACAGGACCACGCCAACGTTACTCCCTAACACTCTGCCTCTCCCTACAAGGTTGAATGGCAAGGAGAGTGTTTCTTAAAGTTGATGAAGCTCTCATGGTCCAATAATTAAGACTGACACTCCCTTTCCTCTTCTTAAGATCAAATCTAATTACCTCTCACTTCCTATGTGCTGCATGGCCAGTACGGAGTCAGTGCATCCTCATAACAAATAATTATAACACTTGTCTAATCAGCAAATATCCCGACGACTCTGAACAAGTTACCAACAGAGCCCTCGACACCATCACCTACCTGGAGGGTTTACCTGGAGAGGGTTTCGGGGGTCAACGCCCCCGCGGCCTGGTCTGAAGCCAGGCCTCATGGTGGATCAGGGTCTGATCATCCAGGCTGTTACTGCTAGCCGCATGCAAACTGACGTACGAACCACAACCCGGTTGGTCAGGTACTGACTTTAGGTGCCTGTCCAGTGCCTTCTTGAAGACAACCAGGGGTCTATTGATAACCCCCCTTATGTTTGCTGGGAGGCAGTTGAAGAGTCTTGGGCCCCGGACACTTATTGTGTTGTATGACTCACGAAATAGTAATGACGCGATTGCAAACAAACCATAGCACGGGTGGGGTTTGAACCCGCGGTAAGAGTGTCTCAAAACTCCAGCCGTCGCGTTAGCCACTGGGCTAGCTGGCCCAGTGGCTAACGGGACGGTCTGGAGTTTTGAGACACTCTTACCGCGGGTTCAAACCCCACTCGTGGTATGATTGTGTTGTCTCTCAATGTACTCGCTCTGCCCCGGCTTTTTATCAGGGGAATGTTGCCGAGTCTTTTGCTTTCATAGGGAGTGATTGTCGTGTACAGGTTTGGTACCAATCCCTCCAGGACCTTCCAAGTGTATATTATCGTGTATTTCTCTCGCCTGCGTTCGAGGGAATACAGATCAAATACCTTCAACCGTTTCCAGTAGTTTAGGTGCTTATCGTACTTGTGTGTGCCGTGAAAATTCTTTGTACACTCTCCAGGTCCGTAATGTCGCCAGCTTTGAAGGGAGCCGTTAGTGTACAGAAGTATTCCGGCCTAGAGAGCACAAGCGATTTGAAGAGAATCATCATGGGCTTGGCGTCCTTACTTTTGAAGGTTCTCATTATCTATCCTATCATTTTCCTAGCAGATGAGGTAGATACATTGTTGTGGTCTTTGAAGGCGAGATCCTCTGACATTATCACTCCCAGGTCCTTCATATTACTTTTCTGCTCAATTGTATGGTTAGAATTTGTCGTATACCTTGACGCATTTTTAATTTTTTCAAGTTTCCCATATCTGAGTAGTTGAAATTTCTCCTCGTTGAACTTCATATTGCTTTGAGTGGCCCAATCGAAGACTTGGTTGATGTCAGCTTGGAATCTCGCAGTGTCTTCGATGGAGGCCACTGCCATGGTGATCCGGGTGTCATCCATATAGGAAGACACGGAGCTATGGCTTACATATCTATGTCAGAAATGAGGATGGGGAATAGAATAGAAGAGAGTACTGTGCCTTGTGGAACAGAGCTTTTTACCATGGCTGCCTGGGACTTTACTCTGTTTAATATTACTTTTTATGTTCGATTTGTCAGGAAGTTGTAGATCCATCTACCAACTTTTCCCGTTATTCCTTCATCACGCATTGTGTGTGCTATTACACCATGGTCACACTTGTCGATAGCTTTTGCAAAGTCTGTGTATACTACATATGTATTTTTATCCTCTAGAGCATCCAGGACCTTGCCGTAGTGGTCCAGTAGCTGGGACAGGCAGGAACGACCTGCTCTAAACCCGTGTTGCCCTCGGTTGTGTAACTGATGGGTATCTAGGTGGTTGGCTATCCTGCTTCTTAGAACCCTCTCGAAGATTTTTATATGGGATGTTAGTGCTATCGGTCTGTAGTTCTTTGCAATTGTTTTACTACCACCATTGTTTAATGGGGCTATGTCTGTTGTTTTTAGTGTGTATGGGATGACCCCCGTGTCCATGGTCCCTCTCCATAAAATGCTGAAGGCACGCGATAGGGACTTCTTGCCATTCTTGATGAACATGGAGTTCCACGAGTCTGGGCCTGGGGCAGAGTGCATGGGTATGTCATTGCCTCTTCAAAGTCTTGTGGAGTTAGAATAATGTCCAAGATTTTTGGGATGACCAAATTTTTGGTTTTGTTCATAAAGAATTAATTTGGATTGTCGACCCTTAGTCTGGGCAGTGGCTCCCTGAACACTAAGTCATATTAGAACTTTAGCCTCTCACTCATTTCTTGGCAGTCATCTGTGCATGTCCCATCCTGCCTAAGCAGGGGCCCAATACTGGATGTTGTTTTTCCCTTAGATTTGGCATAAGAGAAGTATTTTTTTTTTCAATTTCCTTTATGGCTTTTAGTTCTTCCTGCGATTCTCGTCTCCTGTAAGATTCCTTCAGCTTAAATTCGATATTTGTAATTTCACTGACTAGTGCTTCCTTTCGTATTTCAGATATATTGACCTCACACAGCAGCTCTGTGACTCTTCAGCTTCGTCTGTATAGGGAACGTCTCTCTCTTTCTAGTTTACATCTTCCCTTTCTTTTTCTTAATGGAATATATCTTGAGCAGATATCAAGAACCACAGAATTCATTTTTTCAATGCAGATGTTCGGGTTCATGTTGTTTAGGATATCTTCCCAGCTTGTTTCATTTAGGACATGGTTTACTTAATCCCATTGCATGTTTTTGTTATTAAAATTGAATTTCGTGAAGACCTTCATGACTGCTCACATTTTGCTGGTCCAGAACCCTGTGTGTACATGTCTGTACTTCTATTATATTGTGATATGAATGTACTGTCTTTAATACAGCTATATTACGTATCAGATCGTCATTCTTAGTGAAAATGAGGTCCAGCGTATTTTCTAGTCTAGTAGGATCTACTATATACTGGTTTAAGGTGAATTTGGTGCAAAGATTTAATAGTTAGTGTGTGTGTGAATTTTCATCTGAGCTGCCTCCCGGGGTGATCTCTGCTAAAACATTGTTTGCTGTACTTCTCTATTTTAGGTGTCTCAAGTTGAAATCTCCCAGTAGTAAGATGTTTGGGGCAGGTCAATTTTCTCAAGCTGCTCCTTGAATTGTTGGGAAGTTGCATCTGGTGGCTTGTATACTACCACAATGACAAGGTTTTGCTTTTCAATCTTTACCGCCAAAACTTTAACTATATCATTTGAGATGTTTAGCAGTTCTGTGCAAATGAGTGACTGTGACATATAGGCCAACCTCCCCTTGTTGCCTGATTAGTCTGTCGCATCGAAATCGGTTATAACCCGGGATCCTTATTTCGTTGTTATAATGATCCTTTATGTGGGTCTCTGTGAATGCTGCAAACATTGCATTTGACTCTGTGAGCAGTCCCTTGATGTAAGGAATTTTCTTGTTCTTTGACGGTTTTAACCCTGTATGTTTGCAGACAAATGTCGTTGTATTGATGGAATTTAGGGGTTTTTATTTGCTTGCTCTAATATCTATTGTTCTGGAGTAGAGGCCAATTCTCGTGCCTCTGCTCCAGAAGTGTTTTCAGGTGGTGTAGGATTGTTATTTCTTGCTAGTCTTTTTTCCCTATTAGCCCTAAAAAAAAAGCCTCTGTCCCTGGAGAGGTTGTGGCTCCTCTCTTTTGGCTGGTCTGTGTCTTCTAGTTCCCTTTAGGTGATGTGCCTGGCAGTATGCATTGTACCATTTTCTTTCATGGATTGATGAGTGACACATTTCTGAGTGAAATAAGTTACAGGAGGGAAAGTGGCACTCTCCTTTTGTCACGTGGGTACGGCATTTTTTGGGATGGTCAAAGGTGCATGTCCCACCTGTTTCACCAGATATCCAGTTCCTGCAGATACCCAGGGCACAGTATTTACATAGATTGTAATTCTGTTTGCTAGGATTTATTGTAGCTGCGTTTGAAGGAGCCAGTGTCATGCTGTGATGGTGCAGATGAAGGAGCCAGTGTCAGGCTGTGATGGTGCAGATGAAGGAGCCAGTGTCAGGCTGTGATGGTGCAGATGAAGGAGCCAGTGTCAGGCTGTGATGGTGCAGATGAAGGAGCCAGTGTCATGCTGTGATGGTGCAGATGAAGGAGCCAGTGTCAGGCTGTGATGGTGCAGATGAAGGAGCCAGTGTCAGGCTGTGATGGTGCACATGAAGGAGCCAGTGTCATGCTGTGATGGTGCAGATGAAGGAGCCAGTGTCATGCTGTGATGGTGCAGATGAAGGAGCCAGTGTCATGCTGTGATGGTGCAGATGAAGGAGCCAGTGTCAGGCTGTGATGGTGCAGATGAAGGAGCCAGTGTCAGGCTGTGATGGTGCAGATGAAGGAGCCAGTGTCATGCTGTGATGGTGCAGATGAAGGAGCCAGTGTCAGGCTGTGATGGTGCAGATGAAGGAGCCAGTGTCAGGCTGTGATGGTGCAGATGAAGGAGCCAGTGTCAGGCTGTGATGGTGCAGATGAAGGAGCCAGTGTCATGCTGTGATGGTGCAGATGAAGGAGCCAGTGTCATGCTGTGATGGTGCAGATGAAGGAGACAGTGTCATGCTGTGATGGTGCAGATGAAGGAGCCAGTGTCATGCTGTGATGGTGCAGATGAAGGAGCCAGTGTCAGGCTGTGATGGTGCAGATGAAGGAGCCAGTGTCATGCTGTGATGGTGCAGATGAAGGAGCCAGTGTCATGCTGTGATGGTGCAGATGAAGGAGCCAGTGTCAGGCTGTGATGGTGCAGATGAAGGAGCCAGTGTCAGGCTGTGATGGTGCAGATGAAGGAGCCAGTGTCATGCTGTGATGGTGCAGATGAAGGAGCCAGTGTCATGCTGTGATGGTGCAGATGAAGGAGCCAGTGTCATGCTGTGATGGTGCAGATGTTGGGTTTCAGTAGTGTTAATACCATCGTTTTGTAGCTATACAAAGGACGACTCTGGTGAAGATACTGCACTACCCTATCTACACAAGAGTCATAAGAACATAATAAAGAAGGAACACTGCAACAGGCCTACTGACCCATGCAGAGCAGGTCCATGTCCCCCCCCCCCGGATAAGCCCAATTACCCACCCAGTCTGGTCACCTCCACTCAAGGAACACGGCACCAGACCCAGCAGCACAAGCTAGTCAGATCCAACTCACACCCACCCACACCCACTCATGTATTTATCTAACCTATTTTTAAAACTACACAACGTTTTAGCCTGAATAACTGTATTCGGGAGTTTGTTCCACTCATCCACAACTTTATTACCAAACCAGTGCTTTCCTATATCCTTCCTGAATCTAAATTTTTCCAACTTGAAACCATTGCTGCGAGTCCTGTCTTGGTGTGAAATTTTCAGCACGCTATTTACATCCCCTTTATTTATTCCTGTTTTCCATTCATACACCTCGATCATATCCCCCTAATTCTATGCCTTTCAAGAGAGTGCAGATTCAGGGCCATCAGTCTATCCTCATAGCAAAGATTTCTGATACATGGGATCATCTTTGTCATTCTCCTCTGTACGTTTTCCATAGCATTTATAACCATTCTGTAATACGGTGACCAAAACTGAGCAGCATAGTCTAAATGAGGCCTAACCAAGGATATATAGAGTAGAACAATCTGAGGACTTCTATTATTTATGCTTCTAGATATGAAGCCAAGAATTCTGTTAGCTTTGTTGCGAACACTAATGCACTGTTGTCTTGGTTTTAGATTACTGCTAACCAGAACACCTAAATCCTTTTCGCAATCTAAGATCTACATTATTTAGTTTATATGTGGCATGGATATTTAGCTGTCCAACATTTAGAACTTTGCATTTGTCAATATTAAACTGCATCTGCCACTTCTCCGACCATTGCATCACTATTCAAATCATCCTGGAGTGCTCTAGTGTCCTCATTAGAATGAATTGGACGGCCTATTTTGGTGTCATCAGCAAATTTGCTTATGTCGCTATTTATTCTCTCATCTATGTCGTTTATGTAAATTGTGGACAACAACGGGCCCAACACTGACCCCTGAGGAACACAGCTTGTGACGTGCCCCCATTCTGATTTCTCCCCATTTATGCAAACTCTCTGCTGCTTATTTGTCAGCCATGCCTCTACCCAGGAAAAAATTTCTTCTGTTCCGTGTCCCTTACGTTTCCTCAAAAGCCTCTGATGTGGAACTCTATCTAAAGCCTTACTGAAGTCCATATACACAATATCATATTCATTACCATGATCTACCTCCTCAAACACCTTAGTGAAAAAGTTAGTAAATTCGTAAGACAGGAACACCCCTTTGTAAAGCCGTGTTGAGATTCATTAATCAATCTGCCTATCAAGATGGCTACGAATTGCTTCGGTAATTATTGTTTCCATAAATTTTCCCACTATGGAGGTAAGGCTTATTGGTCTATAGTTCGAAGCCAAGGACCTGTCACCTGTCTTATAAATAGATATTACATTTGCTATTTTCCACTTATCAGGCACTATGCCAGTTTGTAGTGATATGTTAAAAAGATTAGCCAAAGGTAAGCTAAGTTCCTCTTTACATTCCTTTAACACCTTTGCAAACAGTTCATCAGGACCTGGGGATTTGTTAGGTTTTAGTTTCTCTGTCTGTCTGACGACCATGTCACTAGTTACCGCAATCGTACATAGTTTATTGTCATCCTGTTCTACATAATCTATTATTTCAGGAATATCGCTAGTATTTTCCTGGGTGAAAACTGAGAGGCAGTAGGTATTTAGAATTTCACACATATCCTTATCACTGTCAGTGATCTGACCAGAGTTACTCTTAAGTGAGCCTATTTTGTCCCTAATCTTACTTCTGTATACCTGAAAGAACCCTTTTGGGTTAGTCTTTGAATCCCTTGCGACCTTAGCCTCATAATCCCGTTTTGCTTTTCTTATTCCTTTTTTTATTTCTCTCTTTAATTGAATATACTGATTTCTTAACTGCCCATCTCCTCTTTTGATACGCCTATATATGCCTCCTTTTGACCAATGAGATGTTTTAATCTATTGTTCATCCATTTGGGATCATTTTTGTTAGATCTAATCTCCCTACTCAGAACAAAAGTTGTCTGGGCAGCTAGAACTATGCTCTGAAAAACGTCATATTGGCAACCAAGATCACCTACCTGACCCATAGTCAGGACATCCCAATTTTGCCCACCCAGGTAATTTTTCAGTCCCATGAAGTCGGCCAAGCGAAAATCTGGGACAGAGATTTGATTGCAGTTATCTGGGTAATTCCATGATATATTGAAACTAAGTGATCTGTGATCACTTTCCCCAAGCTCATCATTAACCTCAAGATTATTAATTAGTGAATCTTTGTTGGCAAGAACCAAGTCAAGCAGATTGTTTCCTCTAGTTGGTTCTGTCACAACCTGTTTTAAAAAGCAATCCTGAACCGTATCAAGAAAGTCACTAGACTCAAGATTTCCTGTCATATTGTTCCAATCAATTTGTCTAAAGTTAAAATCTCCCATTATCACAACATTTTTATTTCTAGATGCCTTATGAATTTCGTCCCATAAGAGCTTACTGCACACCCTATCAAGGTTTGGGGGCCTATAAATCACACCCAAAATTAATTTGTCACGATCCTCGAGAAACTGTAGCCAAACAGATTCTGTGTTCGATGTTTCTAATCTTATATCATGTCTAAAACAACAATTTAAATTTTCTCTGACATACATCGCCACTCCAGCACCCTTCCTGTTGACCCTATCAGTGTGGAATAGTTTATAACCCTCTGTGTTGCATTCAGGTTGAACCAGGTCTCTGTTATACCAATAATATCTGTATTACCTACACTTGCAAGTAATCTTAGCTCATCTATCTTATTTCTTAGACTCCTACTATTTGTATAGTAAACCTTAAGGGAGCTAGTCACTCGTTACCCTCTACTATGTCTCTCTGTTTGTTGATCAAGTGTATTTTGAATATTGTCTTTTAAACATATCTCTGAGGTATCCCGGTAATTGCTGTTTTTAACCCTAATGCTGCACTCATACCTCTATAATCTATCAGTTTAAATTCCTAGACAAGCCATCAATTACCCTCTCAATCGAATTTGCTAATGAAACCACTCCATCTCCAGAGAGATGAACCCCATCCCTTGCATACATATCACGTTTGCCAAAGAATAGGTCCCAGTTATCAATGAATGGGACTGCAAGTTCCTTGCGGTACCTGTCTAGCCAGCAATTTATACCAATTGCCCTAGACATCCATTCATTGCCCACTCCCTTTCTAGGCAAGATGCTACATATGACTGGGATCCCTCCCTTAGACCTAACTACTTCTATGGCTGACCTGTACTTATCCAGTAGCACCTGTCTCTTGCCCTTCTCAATGTCATTACTCCCAGCACTAAGTCAGATAATGGGGTTGTTCCCATTACCTGACATAATATTATCCAACCTGCTATGTCACCAACACCAGCTCCTGGAAGGCACACTCTCTGTCTGACCTTTCTGTCTCTGTTACAAAAAGCACGGTCCATATATCTTACCCGAGAATCTCCTACTATTAAAATATTCTTACCTTTATTAGCAGGGGAATCAGTGGTACCTTCAGCCTCACTAACCACTGAAATGCACTCGTCCTTGAGAACAGAGAATCGATTTCCTACCTTCACATCTCTGTTAACCTTCCTTATCTTTCTTCTTCCTGAACTGTGAACCACTTACCACTTAAAGCGGCTGCCACAATTACTGCTAGTGACCATTTCCTCCTTACCGGCTAAATCCTTCTCACACTCACTCCAAAACTTATCAAGGCGAAGCTTCAGCCTCCTATTTTCCTCCTGAAATAGAACCTCCTTCAACACCTGAACCTGAGATTCTAAAACACTACAACAAGCCATGGTGCTTGGTAACACGCTAACTCCCAGAGAGCTTAGGACAGGTGTGACCGCAGGTGACCACTGACCTCAGCGTGATGTGGGTGTGATATTATAGTATGGGTGGGAGTGAGTGGTGTGGATTTGGCACTGTCGTATGGTGTTATGGGGCTATACGACCCAACATGTATTTATAAGTAACATTTACTCTGGAATACCTAATTATATTGAATTGATGGGGACTTTGCTCTAAATGTCATAAGGGCTGATCACTCTTATGACTGAGAGGCAGCTGGGTCAAGCCTTTTTTCTCAATATAATAGGTTATACTATAGACACACACACACAATTTAAACATGTAGTTTATAAAGTTGTATTTCTTTCTGTAACAGTAAAATAAGGTATAGTAGAACTGTGGTAACAAGAGAACTGTGCCTGGCAATAGTCTTTTGTTTTGGTGGGAGGAGTTTAGCTAGGCTCCTCCCTCTCTCTCTCTCTGTCTCTCTCTCTCTCTCTCTCTCTCTCTCTCTCGCTCTCTCTCTCTCTCTCTCTCTCTCTCTCTCTCTCTCTCTCTCTCTCTCTCTCTCTCTCTCTCTCTCTCTCTCTCTCTCTTCTCTCTCTTGTGGACATGGAGGTGGCAAGATCTCTGGGTCCTTCTTTCTATCTTTTGGGGCATTATGTGTGCTCCATTGGTGAGTTTTTATAATTTAAGTTGTGGCCACCATACCCAGGGTGACTAAAGTGTGTCAAAACACTGGTTTGCCCAGAGTTATGTCAAGAAGAGAGAAGGACAAAAGTTGTTGAGATACACCATGTGGGAGAACAGCTATGGAGTGTGTAGATCTTTGTTTTGAAAATGTAAGGCTGTAATTGTATATTCTGTACATATCTATTGAGAATACAGTTATATTTTTATAGTAGTAGTTTACATAACCTGTGAAGAGGGCTGGTGAGAGGATACCAGACACTCAAGACGATCAGCCATGATGTAAGTATTACCCCTAGACAGATAAGGCCATTAAGTAAAAGCTACCCCACACTAGAACATGTAGTGAGAACCTTACAATCAAAGTAATAAGGGACAAACCAACGTAACATGGGGGCCTGTCCGGGAGAGTTATTTGACTGCTAAAATAACTCAAAACATTCTTTGAACTATATGTGCTGGTATGGGGTAATAACAGTTGCATGTTCCTGGTAGAAGATTTACCAAGGTGGGTCAGTGGAAGTGTTGTTTTCATATATTAGTTTACAGGTTGTTTTTCTCCTAAGGTGGGGGAAAGGGAGTAACACATTTTTGTTGTGGTTATGGTAAGTGCTATGTGCATAGTTTACATTCAATTTGTGTTATTTTATGTGCCTGTGGGAAAGCTTTGTCCACTGATACTGTAAGAGGGAAGCAAGTGTTTAAAGATAAAACTATGTCAGAAGTTGAGTCTTTCAACTTCTCAGGCTTCAGGGAGGAAGGTAATAATTCATCAGTAAACATGCCTATTAACAGTGAACATGAGGGATCACCTACCCCAGGTGTTACAGAAATGGAATGGATGAGACTGAAATTAGCTGTGCTAGAGGCTGAAATGAAATTAATGAAAGCTAAAGAGGAAGAGCTTCAAAGGTTAGGAGGTTCAGAACAAGAGCCTGAGCAGTACTTTAACGTAACTAAAGCTGCAAATTTTGTCCCTAAGTTTACAGAGAGTGACCCAGATAGATATTTTTCTTTTTTTGAGAAGACTGCTTTGGAGCAAGGATGGCCCAAACAGAAGTGGGCTACCCTAGTTCGCACACAACTTGTGGGTAAAGGATTCCAGAGAGTAGAGACTCTGGAGGGGCAAGATTTTTCTAATTATGATAAAATTAAAGAGGAAGTATTGCTTGCCTACCAAATGATACCTGAGAAATATAGACAAAAGTTCAGAAATAAAAAATTTCGGGATGGGCAGACCTTAATGAGTTTGGGAATGAAAACTGTTCCTTTTTAAGAAATGGGTTTGTTCTAAAGGAGTTAATAAAGACTATAACAAATTAGTAGATCTGATGGTTCATGAGGAATTGTACAATACAATCCCTGTTGACCTCAGAGAATATTTGGTGGACAAAAACCCAGATAATCTTTCAGAAGCACTGGATCTAGGTGACCGATTCTTGGCTCGCAGGGAATTGGTAAGTAAAAACAGTCATGCTCCTTCTGAAAATTTTCCCACTCATTCTAACCCTAATTCCAAGTCCTATGGTCATAAAGGTAAGTGGGACAAGAATTTTCAGGGACAAATGAAGGCTGAGGCACCCTCTAAAATAGAAAGAAAAGGTAAGTCAGCTGGAGCTCAAAGTTTACCTAGACAATCAGATAATTTTTCAGGTCCTCGAGTAAACAGTACCAGTCCTACACCAAATGGTAAAAATACCTTTAAGAGTTATGCCTGTTACTACTGTAACAAAACTGGACACACACAAAAGTTTTGCTGGTCAAGGCAGCTAGATCAGGAAAGGAAGGAACCACCCCAGAGGACTCTAACTGCAGACACACATCCAGTTGCCTGTATTTGGTCTTCAAAGCAAGGTGGGGAGGTACCTTTGGGTCTAGACCCCAGGATGCAGGTATTTTCTAGCAAGTCCACAGTTGCTTTGCATAAGGATGTGGGTAGGGTTGAGAACATAGTGTCCTTGAGAGATGGATGTAGCACCAACTCCTTGCTACGTGCTGGAGTGTTGCCAGTGTCTAAAGATACCTATACTGGAGTAGATATATTGTTGAAGGGTATTACGGGTTCAACCATAAGGACACCTGTACACAAATTATGGGTAGAATCTGCATACCAAGTTGGCTATCTCCCTGTAGGTATCTCAGATGAAATTCCCTTCGAAGGGGTCGACCTCTTATTAGGGAATAATGTTATGGGCCTGTTAGACAGTGAGGAACAACTCGTTTGGGGGAAACTAAATCCCAAATGTTGAGAGGAAATGGCTAGGAAAACCCTGCCAGACCTTCTCCCTGATGGTTCCACCATGAGAAGTATGACTCATGATCATGCTACCAACAGTCTTCATGATATTTCTCATGAGGATGGTGAGGGCTTAAGTTTGGTAACTCTGCTTTCTGATGTTGAACTGCAGTCAGCTGAAGAAAAGGATGTTCCAGCCAGAGCTGAGCATGGAGAATGGATCAGTTAAATAGTGTGAGAGAGGCTGCACCTGCTAGGGTGCACTTAATTTCTGTGCAGGAAAATGTCGCTGTTGCTGAGGAAGAGATTTTACAGTTAAATAAGTGTTTTCATTTCAGGGAGGAAACTCTTACAAAGAATTCACCTCTGTTTGCAGTATCGATGGAAGGAGAACAAGGGTTTGTCCCCAGATGGTGATGTCCAAGGTTTCCAGGCATTTCTTCTGGTCTCAGCTGTGGGAGACTGTCAGAGAGTATATTGAGACCTATCATATCTTTCAAATTATAGGGAAACCTAGTCGAAGTATTAAACCTGTTCCCCTTCAGTCTATTTCAGCACCAGGTGAACCCTTCAGCAAGCTGGTAGTAGATGTACTTGGTCCATTCCCAAGGACCAAACTGGGAAATGATTATTTACTCACAAATATTTGCTCCACTACCAGGTACCTGGAAGCAGTCCCTCTGCATAAGATAACTGCTCATGTAGTCTTAAGGGTTTTGATGAAGTTCTTTTTTCATGTTTGTTTTCCTCAAGCAGTGCAAAAAGACCAAGGGCCTAACTTTACCTCAAAGTCTTTTAGAAATGTTTTGAAGGGACTAAAAGTAGAGTCTCAGTGTTCAACTGTGTATCACTCTCCATCTCAAGGGGAAATAGAGAAATTACATCAAACCCTCAAGACAATGATGCAAGCCTATGGTATAGATAATACTAACAACTGGGATGAGAGGATCCCTTTCTTTGTATTTGCTGAGTGGGGAAGCACTCTGGAATCTCTGAGCTATTGGCTTGGGGAGGATGGTGAT
The DNA here is from genome assembly GCF_026875155.1 of Cherax quadricarinatus. NCBI lineage: Eukaryota > Metazoa > Arthropoda > Malacostraca > Decapoda > Parastacidae > Cherax > Cherax quadricarinatus. The sequence continues at coordinate 38,361,897 of NC_069443.1, read as the reverse complement.
GCTCCCCCCTCGGAGCTTTTTCTCAGTTTCAGATACTGTTTGGCTCGTATGAGGTGGATGGTACCAGTGAACGTGCCCATCAACCAGACCAGGATGATGATGTGGGACCATAATGTAGACCATGATACTCTGGAGGCTGGAGAGGAAGTGCTGATACTGGAGCCAATTCATGTGAAAATCTGTATGGCAAGTTGTTGTGAGCTGAACATGTTGTGGGGGAAGTTCCCAGAGGTTAGATATAAAACCCACACCCCCAAACAAGAAAAGAATGAGTATAATGTACACAGTAACCGGTCAAAGGGTTTGAAGTTATGTCAAAAATTCAGAGAGACCAATGTTTTAATGGAATGTAAAGGGCTGCAAAACAATAATCTGTATGAAATACCAAAAGTGTATTTAAGAAATAACATGTGTGTAAAAGATTTTGGGAAATGCATGCTTGGTTTTAATGAGAAAAGTGTTGGAGAGTTGGCTCAGCCACCTTGGAACTTTTTAAAAGTTTGGGATGTCAGTAATGGGGAAAAGTTGAAACTCCATGAAGAAATTGTTAAGGAAGCTGAGCCAATTCAACAATTTTTGTGTGGGAAAAATCTGTATAAAAAATTGGAGATGGAGGAAGAAGTGAAATTCTTCCAACACCAGTTTGTAGTGCCTAGTGAAAGTCAGTGGGCATTCCCATGCTTCATGGTTCCCAAATTAGATGGCACCCTGGGCATAAACACTGACTACCACAGAGTACGTTTAACAACTAAGGTTTACAGGATTAGAAAGATTGATACTTATGCACTAAGAGATGCAAACATTTTAAATAAACTAAAACATGGGGCAGGAAGATGTGATTTACATGGCCTGTGTTCCAGTACCATTTTAATGTGTGTAATGCAAATTGTGTTCATTGTGTGCTTAAAATTTGTGTGTGAGATGGAACGTGATGGTATTTGTGTAAACTTGATGTATCCAACCTGGGTGCAAAGAGATGTCTTTGGTGTTTGTTGTTGTACTGCGAGAGGTTGCAGAACTGTTACTATCTATGAACAACCTTCTAAGTTTAAATGTCAACATTTTACCACAGGAAGGAAAATTTTCATTTTGGGGCTGGCTATTCAGCATTTGTACATGTCTCAGGATCTCTTCATCCTGTTCCTGTGTATGGTGACTAAAATCAGACTCTTAAAATGGGCTTTGTTCCTACAGCCTTTTAATTTGGAAGTCAAATATATAAAAGGCTCAGAGAATGTGGTTGCTAATGCTCTCTCTAGATGTTTCATGTAGATGCATAGTGCGTACTTTGTACATAGTGTTTGTCATGTGCTGACCTTGTTGTTTTTTGCAGTGGTGAACTCTCGGCGAGCCTGAGTACTCTCTACCAGCCATCTGACTGTGAAGGAGTCGAGTCGGAGCCAAAAGTGTGACGAGGGTCAGTGTATATGTAAATGTGAGTTGAGGCAGTGGTTGACAACCTTCGGTAACATGAGACGTTCAGGAAGGTATGTGATGTTGTGTCTTGGTGTGCTCTATGTACAAAACGGCCCGACGATTTGCCTTTGTGGTCCCTTGGACCCCTCCATGTTCTATGTCAGCCTCCTCTTCATAAGTTTGGAGGATCTGTGTGGAGTGGGACCTCGGAAGATGGGCTTGAGTGCCTGACCATGTTAAGGATCGTGAATGTTGACTGGAAGTCTCACTGTTTGGTTCGGCCACCAAGTGAGAGACACCTTGACATGTTTTGTGAAGTTTCCTGCCTGGTGTACACCTGACTGCTCTGGGTTTGGCTCTACTCTCGTCTCCTGATCAGGAAGATGCCACCCTGGAGTACCAGTTGCTTGCTGGATTACCGCAGCAGAGGCACAGGCCTGTTGGTGCGGGCTTTCACAGTGGACATTGTGTGCAATTCTTGCATTGTAATGTGTATTGTTTTAAAAGCCACTAAAATTGTAAAAAGTTACACCCTTGAGTATATGGGTATGGTTAAAATGCTTTTCTAAAAAAATTCTGCAATCTGTTGTAAATAACAGTAAAGTGAAGAGTAGTTATGGTCCTAGGAAATAAGTAGCATTTCTAGTAGTCTTGCTTACCGCCTTCAGACTTAAGCAATATACTTTTACTAGCCGTATCCTGAGGGACACGACTAGCTTTTGTGAGACTTCGTCTGGAGGTGGGGGTGTTATGGGGCTATAGGACCCAACATGTATTTATAAGTAACAGTTACTCTGGAATACCTAATTATATTGAATTGATGGGGACTTTGCTCTAAATGTCATAAGGGCTGATCACTCTTATGACTGAGAGGCAGCTGGGTCAAGCCTTTTTTCTCAATATAATAGGTTATACTATAGACACACACACACAATTTAAACAAGTAGTTTATAAAGTTGTATTTCTTTTTGTAACAGTAAAATAAGGTATAGTAGAATTTTGGTAACAAGAGAACTGTGCTTGGCAATAGTCTTTTGTTTTGGTGGGAGGAGTTTAGCTAGGCTCCTCCCTCTCTCTCTCTCTCTCTCTCTCTCTCTCTCTCTCTCTCTCTCTCTCTCTCTCTCTCTCTCTCTCTCTCTCTCTCTCTTCTCTTGTGGACATGGAGGTGGCAAGATCTCTGGGTCCTTCTTTCTATCTTTTGGGGCATTATGTGTGCTCCATGGGTTAGTTATTATAATTTAAGTTGTGGCCACCATACCCAGGGTGACTAAAGTGTGTCAAAACACTGGTTAGCCCAGAGTTATGTCAAGAAGAGAGAAGGACAAAAGTTGTTGAGATACACCATGTGGGAGAACAGCTATGGAGTGTGTAGATCTTTGTTTTGAAAATGTGAGGCTGTAATTGTATACTCTGTACATATCTATTGAGAATACAGTTATATTTTTATAGTAGTAGTTTACATAACCTGTGAAGAGGGCTGGTGAGAGGATACCAGACACTCAAGACGATCAGCCATGATGTAAGTATTACCCATAGACAGATAAGGCCATTAAGTAAAAGCTACCCCACACTAGAACATGTAGTGAGAACCTTACTATCAAAGTAATAAGGGACAAACCAACGTAACATATGGGTAGAACATTTCTGTGTGGACAGGGCACTGTAGTGTGAATGGGGTACTATAGTGGGGCTGGAACACTGCAGTGCAAGACACTGTAGTGTTGGTGAGACACTATAGTGTGGGTGAGACACTATAGTGTGGGTGGACAGCAGTCGGGTGGGTGGGACACTGTAGTGTGGATGGTACATGTAGTGTGGGTGAAACACTGCAGCGTGGGTGGAACACTGTAGTGTGAGTGATACACTGTAGTGCGGATGGACAGTGTAGCGAGGGAGAAACAATGCAAGGTGGCTGGGACACTGCAATGTGGGCGTTACACCACAATGTGAGTAGAGCACTGCATTGTGGGTAGAGCACTGCATTATGGGTGGAGCACTGCAGTGTGCGTGGAGCACTGCAGTGTGCGTGGGATAGTGTGAGTGGAGCACTGCAGTGTGAGTGGAGCACTGCAGTGTGGGTAGAGTACTGCAGTGTGAGTAGATTACTGCAGTGTGAGTAGAGTACTGCAGTGTGGGTGGAGCTCTGCAGTGTGATTAAAGCCCTGCAGTGTGGGTAGAGCACTGCAGTGTGGGTAGAGCACTGCAGTGTGGATAAAGCACTGCAGTGTGGGTAGAGCACTGCAGTATGGGTAGAGTACTGCAGTGTGTGTAGAGTACTGCAGTGTGGGTAGAGTACTGCAGTGTGGGAAGAGTACTGCAGTGTAGGTAAAGTACTGCAGTGTGGGTAGAGTACTGCAGTGTGGGTAGAGTACTGCAGTGTGGGTAGAGTACTGCAGTGTGGGTAGAGTACTGCAGTGTGGGTAGAGTACTGCAGTGTGGGTAGAGTATTGCAGTGTGGGTAGAGTACTGCAGTGTGGGTAGAGTGCTGCAGTGTGGGTAGAGTATTGCAGTGTGAGTAGAGTACTGCAGTGTGGGTAGAGTACTTCAGTGTGGGTAGAGTGCTGCAGTGTGGGTAGAGTACTGCAGTGTGGGTAGAGTACTGCAGTGTGGGTAGAGTACTGCAGTGTGGGAAGAGTACTGCAGAGTGGGTAGAGTATTGCAGTGTGGGTAGAGTACTGCAGTGTGCGTAGAGTACTGCAGTGTGGGTAGAGTTCTGCAGTGTGGGTAGAGTACTGCAGTGTGGGTAGAGTACTGCAGTGTGGGTAGAGTACTGCAGTGCGGGTAGAGTACTGCAGTGTGGGTAGAGTATTGCAGTGTGGGTAGAGTACTGCAGTGTGGGTAGAGTACTGCAGTGTGGGTAGAGTACTGCAGTGTGGGTAGAGTACTGCAGTGTGGGTAGAGTACTGCAGTGTGGGTAGAGTATTGCAGTGTGGGTAGAGAACTGCAGTGTGGGTAGAGTACTGCAGTGTGGGTAGAGTACTGCAGTGTGGGTAGAGTACTGCAGTGTGGGTAGAGTACTGCAGTGTGGGTAGAGTATTGCAGTGTGAGTAGAGTACTGCAGTGTGGGTAGAGTACTGCAGTGTGGGTAGAGTACTGCAGTGTGGGTAGAGTACTGCAGTGTGGGTAGAGTACTGCAGTGTGGGTAGAGTACTGCAGTGTGGGTAGAGTACTGCAGTGTGGGTAGAGTATTGCAGTGTGGGTAGAGTACTGCAGTGTGGGTAGAGTACTGCAGTGTGGGTAGAGTATACTGCAGTGTGGGTAGAGTACTGCAGTGTGGGTAGAGTATTGCAGTGTTGGTAGAGAACTGCAGTGTGGGTAGAGTACTGCAGTGTGGGTAGAGTACTGCAGTGTGGGTAGAGTACTGCAGTGTGGGTAGAGTACTGCAGTGTGGGTAGAGTATTGCAGTGTGAGTAGAGTACTGCAGTGTGGGTAGAGTACTGCAGTGTGGGTAGAGTATTGCAGTGTGGGTAGAGTACTGCAGTGTGGGTAGAGTACTGCAGTGTGGGTAGAGTACTGCAGTGTGGGTAGAGTACTGCAGTGTAGGTAGAGTACTGCAGTGTGGGTAGAGTACTGCAGTGTGGGTAGAGTACTGCAGTGTGGGTACAGTACTGCAGTGTGGGTAGAGTACTGCAGTGTGGGTAGAGTATTGCAGTGTGGGTAGAGTACTGCAGTGTGGGTAGAGTACTGCAGTGTGGGTAGAGTTCTGCAGTGTGGGTAGAGTACTGCAGTGTGGGTAGAGTATTGCAGTGTGGGTAGAGTACTGCAGTGTGGGGAGAGAAACTGCAGTGAGGGTAGAGTACTGCAGTGTGGGTAGAGTACTGCAGTGTGGGTAGAGTACTGCAGTGTGGGTAGAGTACTGCAGTGTGGGTAGAATACTGCAGTGTGGGTAGAGTACTGCAGTGTGGGTAGAGTTCTGCAGTGTGGGTAGAGTACTGCAGTGTGGGTAGAGTATTGCAGTGTGGGTAGAGTACTGCAGTGTGGGTAGAGTACTGCAGTGTGGGTAGAGTACTGCAGTGTGGGTAGAGTACTGCAGTGTGGGTAGAGTACTGCAGTGTGGGTAGAGTTCAGCAGTGTGGGTAGAGTACTGCAGTGTGGGTAGAGTACTGCAGTGTGGGTAGAGTACTGCAGTGTGGGTAGAGTACTGCAGTGTGGGTAGAGTACTGCAGTGTGGGTAGAGTACTGCAGTGTGGGTAGAGTTCTGCAGTGTGGGTAGAGTACTGCAGTGTGGGTAGAGTACTGCAGTGTGGGTAGAGTACTGCAGTGTGGGTAGAGTACTGCAGTGTGGGTAGAGTACTGCAGTATGGGTAGAGTACTGCAGTGTGGGTAGAGTACTGCAGTGTGGGTAGAGTACTGCAGTGTGGGTAGAGTTCTGCAGTGTGGGTAGAGTACTGCAGTCTGGGTAGAGTATTGCAGTGTGGGTAGAGTACTGCAGTGTGGGTAGAGTACTGCAGTGTGGGTAGAGTACTGCAGTGTGGGTAGAGTACTGCAGTGTGGGTAGAGTACTGCAGTGTGGGTAGAGTTCTGCAGTGTGGGTAGAGCACTGCAGTGTGGGTAGAGTACTGCAGTGTGGGTAGAGTACTGCAGTGTGGGTAGAGTTCTGCAGTGTGGGTAGAGTACTGCAGTGTGGGTAGAGTATTGCAGTGTGGGTAGAGTACTGCAGTGTGGGTAGAGTACTGCAGTGTGGGTAGAGTACTGCAGTGTGGGTAAGGTACTGCAGTGTGGGTAGAGTATTGCAGTGTGGGCAGAGTACTGCAGTGTGGGTAGAGTACTGCAGTGTGGGTAGAGTACTGCAGTGTGGGTAGAGTACTGCAGTGTGGGTAGAGTATTGCAGAGTGGGTAGAGTACTGCAGTGTGGGTAGAGTACTGCAGTGTGGGTAGAGTACTGCAGTGTGGGTAGAGTTCTGCAGTGTGGGTAGAGTACTGCAGTGTGGGAAGAGTATTGCAGTGTGGGTAAAGTACTGCAGTGTGGGTAGAGTACTGCAGTGTGGGTAGAGTACTGTAGTGTGGGTAGAGTACTGCAGTGTGGGTAGAGTATTGCGGTGTGGGTAGAGTACTGCAGTGTGGGTAGAGTACTGCAGTTTGGGTAGAGTACTGCAGTGTGGGTAGAGTACTGCAGTGTGGGTAGAGTACTGCAGTGTCGGTAGAGTACTGCAGTGTGGGTAGAGTACTGCAGTGTGGGTAGAGTACTGCAGTGTGGGTAGAGTATTGCGGTGTGGGTAGAGTACTGCAGTGTGGGTAGAGTACTGCAGTGTGGGTAGAGTACTGCAGTGTGAGTATAATACTGCAGTGTGGGTAGAGTACTGCAGTGTGGGTAGAGTACTGCAGTGTGGGTAGAGTACTGCAGTGTGAGTATAATACTGCAGTGTGGGTAGAGTACTGCAGTGTGGGTAGAGTACTGCAGTGTGGGTAGAGTACTGCAGTGTGGGTAAATGGAAGTTTGGTGGACTCAAGGCAGTGGAATATTATTTATTGCAATGATTTGATTCAGAATTTTTGTTAAACTGGTGTTTACACAATTCTTAAAAAAAAAAAAAATAGGCCGGAGAACTAGCAATCTTTCTCATATCTTTAACGAGATGTGAAATATTGTCGTGTCCAGTACAGTCACCTCATATATTGTCGTGTCCAGTACAGTCACCTCATATATTGTCGTGTCCAGTACAGTCACCTCATATATTGTCGTATCCAGTACAGTCACCTCATATATTGTCGTGTCCAGTACAGTCACCTCATATATTGTCGTGTCCAGTACAGTCACCTCATATATTGTCGTGTCCAGTAACAGTCACCTCATATATTGTCGTATCCAGTACAGTCACCTCATATATTGTCGTATCCAGTACAGTCACCTCTATATTGTCGTGTCCAGTACAGTCACCTCATATATTGTCGTGTCCAGTACAGTCACCTCATATATTGTCGTGTCCAGTACAGTCACCTCATATATTGTCGTGTCCAGTACAGTCACCTCATATATTGTCGTATCCAGTACAGTCACCTCATATATTGTCGTATCCAGTACAGTCACCTCATATATTGTCGTGTCCAGTACAGTCACCTCATATATTGTCGTGTCCAGTACAGTCACCTCATATATTGTCGTGTCCAGTACAGTCACCTCATATATTGTCGTGTCCAGTACAGTCACCTCATATATTGTCGTATCCAGTACAGTCACCTCATATATTGTCGTATCCAGTACAGTCACCTCATATATTGTCGTGTCCAGTACAGTCACCTCATATATTGTCGTGTCCAGTACAGTCACCTCATATATTGTCGTGTCCAGTACAGTCACCTCATATATTGTCGTGTCCAGTACAGTCACCTCATATATTGTCGTATCCAGTACAGTCACCTCATATATTGTCGTATCCAGTACAGTCACCTCATATATTGTCGTATCCAGTACAGTCACCTCATATATTGTCGTATCCAGTACAGTCACCTCATATATTGTCGTGTCCAGTACAGTCACCTCATATATTGTCGTATCCAGTACAGTCACCTCATATATTGTCGTGTCCAGTACAGTCACCTCATATATTGTCGTATTCAGTACAGTCACCTCATATATTGTCGTATTCAGTACAGTCACCTCATATATTGTCGTGTCCAGTACAGTCACCTCATATATTGTCGTGTCCAGTACAGTCACCTCATAGATTGTCGTGTCCAGTACAGTCACCTCAAAGATTGTCGTGTCCTGTACAGTCACCTCATAGATTGTCGTGTCCAGTACAGTCACCTCAAAGATTGTCGTGTCCTGTACAGTCACCTCATAGATTGTCGTGTCCAACAGTCACCTCAAATATTGTAGTGTCTAACACAGTCACCTCAAAGATTGTCGTGTCCAGCACGGTCACCTCAAATATTGTGTCCAGCGCAGTCACCTCAAAGACTGTCATGTTCAACACAATCACCTCAAAAATTGTCGTTTCCAACAGTCATCTCAAATATTGTCGTGTCCAGCACAGTCACCTCAAAGATTGTCGTGTCCAGCACAGTCACCTCAAAGATTGTCGTGTCCAGCACAGTCACCTCAAAGATTGTCGTGTCTAACACAGTCACCTCAAAGATTGTCGTGTCTAACACAGTCACCTCAAAGATTGTCGTGTCTAACACAGTCACCTCAAAGATTGTCGTGTCTAACACAGTCACCTCAAAGATTGTCGTGTCCAACACAGTCACCTCAAAGATTGTCGTGTCTAACACAGTCACCTCAAAGATTGTCGTGTCTAACACAGTCACCTCAAAGATTGTCGTGTCTAAGACAGTCACCTCAAAGATTGTCGTGTCAGTCACCTCAGAGCAAAAACTATAATCCTATGGTAAGTATATTTACTGACAGCAGCAGCCGAGCGATGGTCTTCAAGACAGACGTAAATCTAGGTTACTCACAGCGTCTCACTTTAAGATGATCACCGACCGTCTGACTCTACTGACAACCCCGACCGTCTGACTCTACTGACAACCCCGACCGTCTGACTCTACTGACAACCCCGACCGTCTGACTCTACTGACAACCCCAATATTTCTGGTGCACTCTCCGAGTCAGTTCAAGTAACCTCCGCCCTTCTGGTAAGCAAATCTTTACCAGCTGCAAACTTATACCATTCTCAACCACCACCACAAGCTCCACCACCACAAGCTCCACCACCACAAGCTCCACCACCACAAGCTCCACCACCACAAGCTCCACCACCACAAGCTCCAACACCACAAGCTCCACCACCACAAGCTCCACCACCACAAGCTCCACCACCACAGACGCAGCTTTACATGGTGTTGACTCAACCAGAAACTAGTAACTTTTTCTTTAGACAACTTTATTTGGAATAAAATCGTTAAGATCAAGGTATTAATTTCCAGGAACTCGCAAAGAATAACAAAACAAAGGAAACAGGCAGTTGCAGCTGATGTCTTTGTCTTGAATTTCATTATTTTTCATTGTCTTGGTTTCTATATTGTTTTCTCGCCCTTTGATTATAATATTAAGCTTTTGTTCCAAGCTGCAGCAGCTTCTATAGAAGTAACTAAACAGCTTTGTATTCAACAATAACAGAGGCTCTGGAAGTCAAATTAGCCCGAAAAACGGGAAATAGCAGAAAAAATTGATAAAAGGAAGAAATTCTGTTCAACTTCTCTTGAAGATTGTAGAAATGAATATCAAGTGTGTCCTGCCATGTTACTCCACTAATTTCTTTCTCTCACTACTAAGAGATTTTTTCACTCTTTTCTTCGATTATTTGTAAAGTGATGTATGTAGCGATAACAGTGATGTAAGTAGCTATAACAGTGATGTATGTAGCGATAACAGTGATGTAAGTAGCGATAACAGTGATGATGTACGATACAGAGTAGCGATAACAGTGATGTATGTAGCGATAACAGTGATGTATGTAGCGATAACAGTGATGTATGTAGCGATAACAGTGATGTATGTAGCGATAACAGTGATGTATGTAGCGATTAACAAGTGATGTATGTAGCGATAACAGTGATGTATGTCGATAACATATGTAGTAGCGATAACAGTGATGTATGTAGCGTAACAGTATATGAGCATAACAGTGATGTAGACGATACATGATGTATGTAGCGATAACAGTGATGTATGTAGCGATAACAGTGATGTATGTAGCGATAACAGTGATGTATGTAGCGATAACAGTGATGTATGTAGCGATAACAGTGATGTATGTAGCGATAACAGTGATGTATGTAGCGATAACAGTGATGTATGTAGCGATAACAGTGATGTATGTAGCGATAACAGGTGTAGTAATGTAGCGATAACAGTGATGTATGTAGCGATAACAGTGATGTAGCGATAACAGTGATGTATGTAGCGATAACAGTGATGTATGTAGCGATAACAGTGATGTAGCGATAACAGTGATGTAGCGATAACAGTGATGTATGTAGCGATAACAGTGATGTATGTAGCGATAACTAGGATGCGATTGTATGTAGCGATAACAGTGATGTAGCGATAACAGTGATGTATGTAGCGATAACAGTGATGTATGTAGCGATAACAGTGATGTAGCGATAACAGTGATGTATGTAGCGATAACAGTGATGTAGCGATAACAGTGATGTATGTAGCGATAACGGATGTATGTAGCGATAACAGTGATGTAGCGATAACAGTGATGTATGTAGCGATAACAGTGATGTAGCGATAACAGTGATGTATGTAGCGATAACAGTGATGTATGTAGCGATAACAGTGATGTAGCGATAACAGTGATGTATGTAGCGATAACAGTGATGTAGCGATAACAGTGATGTATGTAGCGATAACAGTGATGTATGTAGCGATAACAGTGATGTATGTAGCGATAACAGTGATGTATGTAGCGATAACAGTGATGTAGCGATAACAGTGATGTATGTAGCGATAACAGTGATGTAGCGATAACAGTGATGTATTAGTAGCGATAACAGTGATGTATGTAGCGATAACATGTGATGTAGCGATAACAGTGATGTATGTAGCGATACATGAGTAGCGATAACAGTGATGTATGTAGCGATAACAGTGATGTATGTAGCGATAACAGTGATGTAGCGATAACAGTGATGTATGTAGCGATAACAGTGATGTAGCGATAACAGTGATGTATGTAGCGATAACAGTGATGTAGCGATAACAGTGATGTATGTAGATAACAGGATGTAGCGATAACAGTGATGTATGTAGCGATAACAGTGATGTAGCGATAACAGTGATGTATGTAGCGATAACAGTGATGTATGTAGCGATAACAGTGATGTATGTAGCGATAACAGTGATGTAGCGATAACAGTGATGTTAGCGATAACAGTGATGTAGCGATAACAGTGATGTAGCGATAACAGTGATGTATGTAGCGATAACAGTGATGTAGCGATAACAGTGATGTATGTAGCGATAACAGTGATGTAGCGATAACAGTGATGTAGCGATAACAGTGATGTATGTAGCGATAACAGTGATGTAGCGATAACAGTGATGTATGTAGCGATAACAGTGATGTATGTAGCGATAACAGTGATGTAGCGATAACAGTGATGTATGTAGCGATAACAGATGTATGTAGGATACGTGATGTAGCGAAACAGTGATGTATGTGCGATAACAGTGATGTAGCGATAACAGTGATGTAGCGTAACAGTGGATGTAGCGATAACAGTGATGTAGCGATAACAGTGAGTGTAGCGATAACAAGTATGAGATATGTATGTAGGATAACAGTGATGTATGCGATAACAGTGATGTATGTAGCGATAACAGTGATGTATGTAGCGATAACAGTGATGTATGTAGCGATAACAGTGATGTATGTAGCGATAACAGTGATGTATGTAGCGATAACAGTGATGTATGTAGCGATAACAGTGATGTAGCGATAACAGTGATGTATGTAGCGATAACAGTGATGTATGTTGCGATAACAGTGATGTATGTAGCGATAACAGTGATGTAGCGATAACAGATGTATGTAGCGATAACAGTGATGTAGTGCGATAACAGTGATTGTATGTAGCGATAACAGTGAATTGTAGCAGAAACAGTGATGTATGTAGCGATAACAGTGATGTAGCGATAACAGTGATGTAGCGATAACAGTGATGTATGTAGCGATAACAGTGATGTATGTAGGGATAACAGTGATGTATGTAGCGATAACAGTGATGTATGTAGCAATAACAGTGATTTATGTAGCGATAACAGTGATGTATGTAGCGATAACAGTGATGTATGTAGCGATAACAGTGATGTATGTATGGATAACAGTGATGTATGTAGCGATAACAGTGATGTAGCGATAACACTGATGTATGTAGCGATAACAGTGATGTATGTAGCAATAACAGTGATTTATGTAGCGATAACAGTGATGTATGTAGCGATAACAGTGATGTAGCGATAACAGTGATGTATGTAGCGATAACAGTGATGTATGTAGCGATAACAGTGATGTATGTAGCGATAACAGTGAATATTGCAAGAAAATATTGGAAAATAAATTCTGAACGCAACTGGACGTACACATATTTACATAGAGTATTGTCTGCCTGTCCTGCTGCAGAAGAGTTATCATGACTAATATTACTCTAAATTTGCATACAACTCACCGCCAACTTCAAAACGACAACGGCTACAGGATCAACAAATTGCTTCTGCATTTTGAAGTTAGTTCACTATATTGTACATCCCGTACCCATCCTGTGGGTGATAGTCAAAAGATCACAGAGGTGCACAATGGGTCCAGGAACTTAGCCACAAAGTTTTGATAGCTTAACAAGTTACAGTGGTAATGAACTATTTACATGTTTATATCCAGTCACAATCGTAATACAGACGTGAATTAAGTCACAAACACGTACAAAACAAAAACAAGTGGTAATGATTTATTTACAGTGGGCCAGCCAAGGTATTTTTCCAGTGTGGTTTGTAATGTAACATGTGGATAAAATACTTTGACATTTCTTCAACATTTCTGATTTGCCTATGAATTAATTAATTATGTACATTCTAGAATATATGAGACAAGGTGTGACAATAGTCCATCTGGCAAAGTTTACAGTTCGTTTGGTCTACATCTGGTGGTGGTAATTTAACCTGCCAAAGATACTTGTAACCCAGCCGGAGCCGGGCGGTAGTGACATCCAAGACTCGGCTTACTTTGTTGGAAGCACCATAGACATGTGTCTCCTCCTGCATGATAGAATGATGATGGATGGACTGACTGGTGTCAGTCTCCCTCAGTCTTAAGTCAATGAAGTTTACTTGAAGTTCTTTTCGAATTATTGTTCAAAGACTCCTGGCTGACAGCCAAAGATGGTAATCTACTCAACCTTTGAAGGCCTTTCTCAATTCCTCAGTTCTCTCATGCATCTGAAAACCAGAGTGAGACGGAATCCACTGAAGGTACACCCCGACTCCAATGTCCACAGTGTTGCCATACCTGTGTTTGACCTCTGACACAAACAAATAGCTGATACACAACAGAGCCACTGAACACAAAACAAAGTCACTGAACACACAACACAGCCACTGAACATACAACACAGCCACTGAACACACAACACAGCCACTGAACACACAAAGTCACTGAACACACAACACAGCCACTGAACACACAACACAGCCACTGAACACACAACACAGCCACTGAACACACAACACAGCCACTGAACACACAACAGTCACTGAACACACAACAGAGTCACTGAACACACAACAGTCACTGAACACAAAACAGAGCCACTGGATACAAAACAGAGCCACTAAAACAACAGAGCCACTTGACACAACAGAGCCACTGAATACACAACACAGTCAATGAACACACAAAACAGCCACTGAACACACAACATGGCCACTGGACACACAACACAGCCACTGAACACACAACACAGCCACTGAACACACAACACAGTCACTGAACACACAACACAGCCACTGAACACACAACACAGTCACTGGACACACAACACAGTCACTGAACACACAACACAGTCACTGAACACACAACACAGTCACTGGACACACAACACAGTCACTGGACACACAACACAGTCACTGAACACACAACACAGTCACTGAACGCAAAACAAAGTCACTGGACACACAACACAGTCACTGGACACACAACACAGTCACTGGACACACAACACAGTCACTGGACACACAACACAGTCACTAGAAACACAACACAGTCACTGGACACAAAACACAGTCACTGGACACACAACACAGTCACAGGACACACAACTCAGACACTGGACACACAACACAGTCACTGAACGCAAAACAAAGTCACTGGACACACAACACAGTCACTGGACACACAACACAGTCACTGGACACACAACACAGTCACAGGACACACAACTCAGACACTGGACACACAACACAGTCACTGAACGCACAAAAAGTCACTGGACACACAACACAGTCACTGGACACACAACACAATCACTGGACACACAACACAGTCACTGGACACACAACACAGTCAGTGGACACACAACACAGTCACTGGACACACAACACAGTCACTGGACACACAACACAGTCACAGGACACACAACTCAGACACTGGACACACAACACAGTCACTGGACACACAACACAGTCACTGAACACACAACAGAGTCACTGGACACACAACAGAGTCACTGGACACACAACACAGTCACTGAACACACAACACAGCCACTGAACACACAACAGAGTCACTGGACACACAACAGAGTCACTGAACACACAACAGAGTCACTGAACACACAACACAGTCACTGGACACACAACACAGTCACTGAACACACAACAGAGTCACTGGACACACAACAGAGTCACTGGACACACAACACAGTCACTGAACACACAACACAGTCACTGGACACACAACACAGTCACTGGACACAAAACACAGTCACTGAACACACAACACAGCCACTGAACACACAACAGAGTCACTGAACACACAACAGAGTCACTGGACACACAACACAGTCACTGAACACACAACACAGCCACTGAACACACAACACAGTAACTAAACACACAACACAGTCACTGGACACACAACACAGTCACTGGACACACAACACAGTAACTAAACACACAACACAGTAACTAAACACACATCACAGTCACTGGACACACAACACAGTCACTGGACACACAACACAGTAACTAAACACACAACACAGTAACTAAACACACAACACAGTGTTGCAACCCCTGAATGGGTTGCAATATATATAATGTATATTATGATTATGAATATAATGTATATATATAATTATCACCTTTTCATATAATTTTATATTGCTTATATTTGCGATAATAGCTAAATCGTAAATATATTGCTTTATATTATTATTATTTGACTTAGCTAAATTTTGTTTGGTAGGATGTAACATATTATGTGCTCAGTTCAAGTCTTGATTGTCTAACTACTGTAATTATCGCTTGTGGCTCGTTAGACTACCGGCTTCTCGTTGTTGCTGAGCAGCAGCTGTCCACGGAGCTATCACGTGATCGAGAGGGGGGGGGGCCTCACCTTGCCTGAAGTATTCAGTCTGCTCTAGACTCTCTTGGTGGTTGGACAGATTGTCTGTCTCATTATTCTTGTTAGTTCTGTAGAACTCTCTTCACAGAACATTGTATAGACTTAGTGATTTTCGACGTTGTACTGAGGTTGTGTGTCTCATAGGCACTCGAAACATATCAGGTCCTGAGCTGTAGCTTCTCACCTAATTTGTACTGGTATCTGTGTATTATCACAGTCGGGGATTTTCTTATGCTGAACTTAGATTCAGTAGTATGGGACTTTTGTGACTTTTGTGGAGGATCTGCTGATGGTCCCTACTTAGTGTCGTTACATTATCTCCTTGTTCCTGATTCTGTGTCGCAGTTGCTTGTTATATTGCTATTGGGCTAAGCATTCTTTTTATTGTTCAAGCAGACTGTTCTGATTGCCAGTTGGTCAAAAAGTTAGTTTATGTGAGGACTTTGTCAGTCACTTCTTTAAGTCTAGTCGAGTCGTGAGACAAAGCGAACTAAATAACAAAAAGGCACAATACTGTGACTGGAACGATACACAAATAACCCGCACATAAAAGAGAGAAGCTTACGACGACGTTTCGGTCCGACTTGGACCATTGACAAAGTGACTTTGTCAATGGTCCAAGTCGGACCGAAACGTCGACGTAAGCTTCTCTCTTTTATGTGCGGGTTATTTGTGTAAAGCGAACTACTAGGAGCACTTACACGCATACGCAAACTTGTACATATTTGTAATATCTTATTAAATGTTAATGTACCAGACGGTACTTAAGAATTATAAATGTGATATGTGCTTTCAGCACAATAATATTGAACTCGAGAGATGTGATATTATTTTGATTACTGTGATTAATTTAATTTAATTTAATTTGATAATATACCTCTAGACTTAATAAATTTATTAAATTTTAATTTCTCTAGTTAGTAGCCTACCAGTTGTAATCCTGAAGCACTAGTGATTCATACTGAATTCTAATGGATAATTGGACAAGGATACTGACTACTTGTTAGGAAAACCCAGTAACAGGCTGGACGCTAGAAGGGCAGTCCTTTCTAGTATTCACAGGAGAACTCTAAGCTTTTAGAATCGAGTTTTTTTGTAACACACAGTAACTAAATACACAACACAGTAACTAAACACACAACACAGCCATTGAACACACAACACAGTCACTGAACACACAACACAGTCACTGGATACACAACACAGTCACTGAACACACAACATAGTCACTGAACACACAACAGAGCCACTGAGCACACAACACAGTCACTGAATAAACATCAAAGTCACTGAACACACAACACAGTCACTGAACACACAACACAGTCACTGAACACACAACAGAGCCACTGAACACACAACACAGTCACTGAACAAAAAACACCGTCACTGAACACACAACAGAGTCACTGAGCACAAAACACAACCACTAAACACACAACAGTGTCACTGAACACACAACAGAGCCCCTGAACACACAACACAGCCATTGAACACACAACACAGTCACTGGATACAAACCAGAGCCACTGAACACACAACACAGTCACTGGATACACAACAGAGCCACTGGATGCACAACAGAGCCACTGGATACACAACAGAGCCACTGAACACACAACACAGCAACTGAACACACAACACAGCCACTGAACACACAACACAGTCATTGGATACATAACAGAGCCACTGAACACACAACACAGTCACTGGATACACAATAGAGCCACTGGATACTCAACACAGCCACTGAACACACAACACAGTCATTGAACACACAACACAGCCACTGAACACATAACACAGTCACTGGATACACAACAGAGCCACTGGATACACAACACAGTTACTGAGCACACAACACAATCACCGAACACACAACACAGTCATTGGACACACAACAAAATCACTGAACACACAACACAGCCACTGAATACATAACACAGTCCAGAACACACAACAGACCCCCTGGATACACAAACCAGCCCCCCCGAGCAACAACACAATCATGAACACCAAAACACAGTAAATTTGGGCACACAAAACCCCAAACACTGAGCATACAACACAGTTTATTAGACACCAAAACCCGTTGTGGACAACAACAAGTCATGAAACACAAAAGCATGAACAAACAAAACCCATTTTTAACACAAAAACAGCACTGACAAAAACAGAGAACTGAAAACAGCACAGTCACTGGGGCACCAAAACCAGTCACAGGACACATAACTCAGACACTGGAAAAAAAACACGTCCTTGACACACACAGTCCTGGACACCAACCGTCACTGAACGCAAACAAAAATCATCGACACAAAACAGTCACTGGACACACAACACAGTCACTGGAACACAACCAGTCATGGACAACCTTTACAGTCACTGGACACCCCAAAACAGTATGGAACACAACCTGTCCTGGACACACACACAGTCACAGGACAAAAATCAGACCCCTGGGAAAAACAAAACAGTCACTGGACACACAACCAGTCATGAAACCACAACACAGTCATGGAACACAAAAGGCCACGGACACACAAACAGTCTTGGCCAAAACCAGTCCTGGAACCCAACCAGCCATGGACACACAAAACAGTAACTAAAAACCAAAAACGTAACTAAAACCACAAACAGTAACTAAAAAATACAAACAGTAACTAAAAACAAAAAACAAGCCGTTGAAACACAAAACAACAGTCAATGAACACAAAAAAACAGTCATGGGTACCACACAGTCATGAAAACCAACAGTACTGAACAGAAACAGAGCCACTGAACACACAAACCCCGTCACTGGAACCAAAAAACCCGTCATGAAAACAAAAACACCGTCATGAACACACAAAAAAGTCATGAACACCAAAAAACCTCAAAAACACCAACGTGTCACTGAACACCCCAAAAAGAGCCCCTGAAACACACAACCAGTCACTGGATCACAACAGAGTATTGGATAAAAATAGAGCAAATGGATTTCCCAAAAGGATATGAACACAAAACGCCACTGAACACAAAACACAGTCACTGGGTCCGACAGAGCCACTGAACCAAACTCAATCGTGGGTCCACAACGAGCCACTGGATGCCAACAGAGCCACTGGGTACACAAAAGGCACGGAACAAAAACACAGCCCTGAAAACAAAACACAGTCACGGAATTCAAACAGGCCATGAACAAAAACACGTACTGGTACCAACAGAGGGGGACTGGTTTTCAACCAAGCCACTGAACACAAACACAGTCATTGAACCACAAAAGCCACTGAAAAAATAACACGTCATGGATAACAACAGAGCCCCTTTATACCAAACAGTTATGAGCACAAAAAATCACCAAAAACACACAACACAGTCATTTGGGAACAAACACAACACTGAACACACAAAACGCCCGAACATAACACGGGCCCCTGGATAACAAAAAGAGCCATGGATAAAACACAGCCATGAGACACAAAACAAATCATGAACACAAAACATCATTGGACCACAAAACAATCACGAGCTAAACACAGTCATTGGGCCCCCAAAACAGTTGTGGACACAAACACAGTCACTGAATTTAAAAAAAAGCCATGAAAACACAACACAGTACTGAAACACACAAAAAGTCCTGAAAACGACACGTCAGAAACACACAACGCCCCTGAAAAACACCGGTCCCCTGAACACAAACGTATGAACCAAAACAGAGCCCCTGGTACAAAAAAGAACCACTAAAAAAAGAGCCCCTGGACACAAAAGGCCCCTGAAAAACACAACACAGTCATTGAACACAAACAAAACCCCCTGAAAAAACCCAAACGGCCCCTGGCACACAACACGCCATGAACACACAAAAAACAGCCACTGAACACACAAAACGTCCGAGCACACAGCACAGTCCTGAAACAACATAACACTGGACACAAAAACACTGTCACTAATCAAAAAAAAACCCGTCATTGGACACACAACCGCATTGGGACAACTACACAGTCATGGAACAACAAAAACGTCATGAACACCAACACAGTCATGGCGCACAACACAGTCATAAAACCCCCAGGCACTGGACACACAACACAGTCACTGAAGCACAACAAAGTCACTGGACACACAACACAGTCATGGGGAAAACAACCATCATGGAACACAAAAAAAGTCATGGGCACACATCCACTCATGGACACACAGCACGTCACTGGACAACAACACAGCCAAAGGGGAAAAAACTCAGGCACTGGACAAAAAACACAGTCACTGGACACACAACCGTCACGAACACAAACAAAGTCACTGGACACACAAAAGAGTCACTGGAACACAACACGTTAAGGACCCAAAAACTGTCATGGAAACACAACAGTATGGACACAACCAGTAATAAACCCCAACACAGTAACTAAACAACAACACAGCCATTGAAACACAAAACCCGTCATGAACAAAAACACAGTCATGGTAAATACACAGTCACTGAAACACAACAAAGTCAGAAAACACAAAGAGCCATGAACACACAAAAAAGCCATGAACAAAAACACCGTCACGAAAACCCCAACAGAGTCATGAGACACAACACACCAAAATAAACAAAAACATGTCACTGAACACACAACGGAGCCCCTGAAAAACACAACGCAGTCACTGGATAACAACAGAGCCCTGGATACTAAATAGAGCAACTGGATACACAAAAAGAGCCACTGAAACCCCAACACAGCCCCTGAACACACAAAAACCGTAACTGAATCGCGACGGAGCCCCTGAACAACACACATACGGGGTACACAAAGAGACACAGGTGCACAAAGAGCCCCGGGTACACAAACAGAGCACTGGTACTCAACACAGCCACTAACACACAACCCCCCCCCCCAGTCATTGAACAACAAAAAAGCCACTGAAAAACAAACGGCACGGACCACAAACAGCCACTGAAAACACAACAAGCCACTAACACAAAAACAGTCACTGAGCCACAGACAGTCACTGAACACCCAAAAAATAATCACTGGAACAAAACATGTCACTAAACAAAACAACACAGTCATTGGACAACAACACAGTATTGGAAAACTACACAGTAAAGGAACACACAACACAGTCCTGAAAACACAAAAAAGTCACTGGAGCCAAAAACAGTCACTGGACACCCAGTCACTGGACACCAAAACAGTCATGAAGCAAACAAAGCATGGGGCACAAAAACACAGTCATGGACCACAAAACCCGTCACTGGCACACAACACAGTCACTGGAAAAACATCACATCCTGGGCAACAGCACAGTCACGGACACACAAAACCCGCCACAGGACACACAACTCAGACATGGGCACACAAACAGTCACTGGACAACAAAACAGTCACTGAACACACAACATTTTACTGGACAACAAAGATCATGGACAAAACAACACAGTTAATGGACACACAACATGTCCTGGAAAACACAACACGTCACTGGGAACACAACACAGTAATAAACACACAACACAGTAATAAACCACAACACAGCATTGAAACACAACAAGACTGAAAAACAAAACACAGTCACTGGATAAAAACACAGTTATGAACACACAACACAGTCATGAAACACCAACGACCCCCTGAACAACAACCAGCCATGAACACAAAACACCGTCACGAAACAAACGAGTCCTGAGCAAACACAACCACTAAACAAAACAACAGTGTACTGAACACCAACGGAGCCACTGAACACAGAACCAGTCATGGTACACAAAAAGAGCCAATGGGTTTCTAAAAGGAAAGGATACCAACCAGCCATGAACAACAAAACAGCATGAACACACAACAAAGTAACTGAAAACACGACGGAGCCATGAACACACAACACAGTCATGGATCACAACAGAGACACAGGATGCACAACAGAGCCGGGCAAAACGATGCCTGGATACTCAAAACAGCCCCTGAACACCAACACAGTCATTGAAACCAAAAACAGCCTTGCACTAAGACAGTCACTGGATCACAAAAAGGCCCCTGGTACCAAAAACAGTTTCTGGCACACACCCCATCACTGAACACGAAACCAGTTTTGGACACACAACACAATCTTGAGATACAAAAAGTACTTGTTCCCCAACAAAGTTGTGGAACACACCACAGTACCCATCAACAAAAACCCCAAAGAACACCAAAAAAACATCATTGAACAACCCAAAACCCGTCACTTAACACACAAAAAAGCCACTGAACCACGAGACAGTCCTGAACATACAACAGCCACTGAACAACAACACGTTTCCCGGGAAAAACCCCAACACAGTTCCCGAACACATAAACATCACTGAACAAACCCAAAACGTCATTAAACAACAAAACCCCGTCACTGAAAAACACAACAAGACACTGAAAACACTAACAGCATGGACAACAACACAGTCAAAGAACACACACACACTCATTTAAACAAACCAGTCATGAACACAAAAAAGGCCAACTGAAAACCACGACACAGTCACTGAAAAAACAACAGCCGTGAACCACAACACAGTCACTGGAAAACACACCAGTCATGAAAAAATAACACATCACTGAACCCAAAAACACGTCATTTAACACACAACGAGTCACGAACACACAAAAAGCCATGAAACACAACCCCATCAATGAAAACAACACAGCACTAAACAACAACACAGTCACGGACAACAACAAGTAATGGACACAACACAGTCACTGGGACACAAAACGTCCTGGACACCAACAGATCATTGGACACACAACACAGCAATGGACCACAAAAACAGCCACTGGACACACAACACAGCATTTAAAACACAACACTGTCACTGGGCAACAAACAGTCATGGACAGAAAAACACAGTCACTGGACACAAAACACAGTCACGGACAACAAACCCCGTACTAAACACCAAAAAAAGTAACTAAACACAAAACCAGTAACTAACTACACACACGGAAAAAATTTCCACACAAACAGCCCTTGAACACAAACACATCATAGAACCACAACACGTCAGGGATACAAACAGAGTCACTGAACACGCAACACAGTACTGAACACACAACACAGTCATGAAAACCCAAAAGAGACACTGAACACACAACCAGTCATGGATCACAACACAGTACTGAACACAAAACCAGTCACTGAACACACAAAACAGTCCTAAACACAACGAGCCCCTGAACACAAACACGTCATGAACACAAAAAACAACACTAAACACACAACAGTGTCACTGAAACCCAAAAGAGCCCCTGAACACACAACACAGTCATGGATACACAACGGCCATGGATCTAAAACAGCCCCTGGATACACAACAGAGCCCTGAAAAACAAAACACAGCCCCTGAACACCAACACGTCATGGATAACAACAGAGCCCCTGAAAAAAACCCAAAACAGTCCCCGGAACACAAAGGCCCTGGATCACAACGAGCATGGTACACAAAAGAGCCGCTTTTAGCACACAAAACCCCCACTGAGACCAACACGTCAGGGGTACAAACAGGCATGAACACACAACACAGTCATGGATACCAAAAGGCCATGGATATCAACACAGCCATGAAACCAAACAGTCATTGAACAGAACCAGCCACGAAAACATAACACAGTCATGGTTACACAAAGCATGGGTACACAAAAGGTTAATGAAAACCCCCAAAACAATCAGAACAACAACACAGTTTTGGCACACAGCAAAACACTGAACACACAACACAATCACTGAAAACAAAACACGTCATTGGACTCACAAAAAATCATGAGCATACAACACAGTAATTTGGGCACACAACACAGTCAATGGCAAACAACACAGTCCTGAAAAACAAAACAGCACTGAACACACAACACAGTATTTAACCCCAAAACAGTCATGAAACAAACAGAGCCACTGAACACACGACACAGTCACTGAACACACAAAAAGCCACGAACACACAACGAGTCATGAACACACAACAGTACTGAACACAAAAAAGAGCCAATGTATACAAAAAAGAGCCATGAAACAACAGAGCCCCCGGACACAACAAGCCCTGAATACCAACCAGTCATTGAACACACAAAACAATGCACTGAACAACAACACGGCCAATGGACACACAACACAGCCACTGAACCACAAACAGCCACTGAACAACAACACAGCCCCTGAGCAACAGCACAGTCCTGACCAAAATAATCACTGGACACAAAACACAGTCATGAAACACAACACAGTCATTGGACACCAAACAGTCCTGAACACCCAACACAGTCAGAAAAAACAACAGTCATGAACCACAACCACACTGGAACACACGTAAATGGAAACAACACAGTCCTGAAGCACAACAAAGTCACTGGCACCAACCAGTCATGGACACACAACACGTCATGGAACACAACACAGTCACTGGAACACACAGTCACGGACAACAAAAAACAGTCATGAAGCACAACAAAGTACTGGAAAAAACACGTCAGGACACACAACACAGTCACGGCAAAACACAGTACTGGACACACATCACGTCACTGGACAACAACACAGTCCCCTGGACACACAACACTGTATGGACACCCAACACAGTCACAGGACATAACTCAGCACTGGACACAAAAACGGTCACTGGAACACAACCGTCCTGAACACCAACACATTCATGGACACAAAAGAGTCACTGGAAACAACACGTCATGGACACACAAAACAGTCCTGGCACCAACACGTCATGGGAAAACAACACGTCATGAACACAAAACACCGTCATGAAACATACAACAGATATGAAACACAACCAAGCACTGAACACAAAACAGTGTCACTGAAAACACAACGAGCCTGAAAAAAAAAAGTACTGGATACAACAAGTATGGATATAATAGAGCAACTGGATAACAAAAGAGCCACGAACACACAAAACGATGAACACACAAACAGTCACTGGTACACGTGAGCCCCTGAACACACAACAAGTCATGGTTTCAAACAGAGGATGGATGCCAAAAGGGGCCATGGTACAAACAGAGCCCCTTTACCGCAACACAGCCCTGAACACACAACACAGTACGGTACACACAGAGGCACTGGTACTCAACCCCCAAACCATGAAACACAACACGTCATTTAACACGCAAACAGCCATTGAAAAATAACACAGTCCTGGACCAAAAAGGCACGGTCACAACACGTATGAGCCACAACCAATCACCGAAAACCAACACCGTCATTGGACAACCAACACAATACTGAAAAAACAACAAGCCTGAACACAAACAATTTACTGGTACACAACAGAGGGCCCCTGGTACACAACGTGCCTTTTGGGACCAACACAATCATTTTAACCAAAACACATATTGGACACAAAAAAAGCCGTGGCACACAACACAGTCATGAACAACAAAAAGCCACTGAACCAAAACCTCGTTTTAAAAACACAACGAGTCATGAACAAAAACAGTCATGAACGCAAAACAGAGCAATGGAAAAAAAAGCACCCTAAAACAACAGAGCCACTGGGGGAAAAACAGAGCCACTGAATACACAAAACCCGTTATTGAACACACAACAAAGCCACTGAACACCCCCACGGCCACTGGACCACAACACGCACTGAACAAAAAAACACGCCACTGAACACCAAGACAGTCATGAGCCAAAGCACGTATTAAAACACAAAACACAGTCCTTTGGGGGAAAAAACCAGTCCCCGAAACACAACACAGTCACTGAACACACAAAAGGCCCCTGAACAAAACACAGTATGGATACACAAACAGTCACTGAACACCCCAAAACAGTCCTGAACAACAAAAACCGTCACTGAACACACAAAAAAAGGATGAGCACACAATCAACACTAAACCCAAACAGTGTCACTGAAACACAAAGAGCCCCTGAACCACAAACAGTCACTGGATACACAACACAGTCATGAACACACAACCCGTCCTTTAACACACAAAACCCTCATGAACACAAAGAAATCATGGCACAAAAACAACCATAAACACAACAGTGTCACTGAACACAAACAGACCCCCTGAAAAAAACAACACGTACTGAAAAAACGACAGAGCCCCCCGAAAACACAACACAGTATGGTTTCACAACAGAGCCATGGATGCACAACAGAGCCACTGGGGAAGCAACAGAGGCCTTTGGGTATAAAAAACCAGCCACTGAAACACAAACACGTCATTGAACACCCAAAAACAGATGAACACATAACACAGTCCTGGTACACAAAAGCGCATGGATGCACAACACAGTTACTGAGACAAAACCAATCCCGAACACAACCAGTCATTGGACACAAAACAAATCACTGAACAACAACACAGCCACCCCGAACATTTTAAAGCAGTCACTGGATACACAACAGAGCCACTGGATACACAAAAACAGCCACTGAGCACCAACACAACACTGAACACGAAAACAGTCATGGGGCACAAACACAAACAAGACATACAACAAGTCATGGACACACAAACAGTCTGTGGACACACAAAAAAGACACTGAACACATACGCCCCCTGAACACACAAAAGTCATTTAAAAACACAAAACCAGTCACTCACCAACAGAGCCCCTGAAAAAAAACGGGCACAGTCACGAACACAACAGCCACTGAACAACAACGGGGTCAAAAGAAAAAACAAAAGCCTCGAACCAAAAAAAAGAGCATGGATACAAAACAGGCCCCTAAAAACGAGCCATGGACCAACAGGCCATGAATCAAACCGCATTGAAACACAACAAGCCACTGAACACACAAAACCCGGCCCCCTGGACACACAACACAGCCCCTGAACACAAACACAAACCCTGAACACACAAAAACAACCCAAAAACCCCAACAGTGTACTGAACACACAACGAGCCCCTGAAAACACAAAACACGTCACTGGTTCACAACAGAGCACCCGGATCTAAATACAGCCATGGATACACAAAAAGAGCCCCTGAAAAAAAAAACACAGCCACTAACACACAAACAGCACTGGTACACAACAGAGCCACTGAAACAAACACAAATCCAAGGATACACACGAGCCCCTGGATGCAAACAGGCCACTGGTACCAACAGGCCGTGAGCACACAAAACAGCCATGAGCACCCCAAAAAACAGTCATGGAAAAAACAGAGCCAATGAAAACACAAAACAGTCATGGATACCAATAGGCCATGGATACTCAACACAGACTGAACACAAACACAGCATTGAACACGAACACGCCATGAAACATAAAACAGTCACGGTTTCCAAAAGGCACTGGATTACAAAACGAGTTAATGAAAACCAAAAAACAACACCCAACCCAACACGTTTTTTTTTGGCACCAGCAAAAACACTGAAACACAACACAATCACTGAACACAAAAAAACAGTCATTGGATCACAAACAAACACTGAGCTAAACACGTATTGGAAACAAAAACAGTCAATGGACAACAACAAGTCCTGAAAACAAAACAGCCCCTGAACACACAACACAGTCATTTAACAACAAAACAGTCCTGAACACCAACAGAGCCATGAAAACACGAAAAGTCACTGAACACACAAAAAGCCACTGAAACACAAAAGAGTCACTGAAACACAAAGTCAGAACACAAAACAGAGCAATGTATACAAAAAAGAGCCCCTGAAAAAACAGAGCCACGGCACAAAAGAGCCCCTAATAACAACACAGTCATTGAACACAAAACAATGCCCTGAAAAAACAACACGGCCAATGGGAAAAACAACAAGCCACTGAACACACCCCAAAACCCGCCACTGAAAAAACAAAACCGCCCCGAGCACACAGCACAGTCATGAAACAACTAACATGGACACAAAACGTACTGAAAACACAAAACAGTCATTGGCAACAAACCCGTCAATGGGGACAAAACAGTCCGAAACACTAAAACCAGTCACTGAAAAAACCACAAAGTCATGAACACACAAAAACAGTCACTGGACACACACTCCCGGACACAAAACAAGTCATTTAAAAGCCAACAAAATCACTGGACACACAACACAGTATGGAAAAAACCAGTCACTTCACACAAAACGTCACGGACCCAAAATCCAGTCACTGGAAAACAACACGTCACTGGACACACAACACTGTCACTGGAACCCAACCCCAAATCACAGGACATCAACTCAGACATGGACAACAACAGGGGGGTCACTGGAACACAAACAGTCACTGAACCACAAACTTCACTGGACACAAACAGGTCCCCGGACACCAAAAAAACAGTCCCTGGGCACACAACCAGCACTGGAAAACAACCAGTCACTGGACCACAAAACAGTCATGAACACAAAAACACCGTCACTGAAATACAAAAGAGTCATGAAAAAACACAAAAACTGAAAAAACAAACGTGTCACTGAAACACAAAGAGCACTGAAAAACAACACAGTCACTGGATACACAACAGAGCCAGAACACCAAAACAGCCACTGAAAACACAACACAGTAAATGGATCACGACTGAGCCATGAAAACAACACGTCATGGATACACAACAGAGGCTGGATGCCCCCAGACCACTGGGTACACAACAGAGCCACTTTACAGCAAACAGCCCTGACACACAACCAGTCACTGGATACACAACGAGGCACTGGATATAAAAACCCGCCACTGAACACCAAACAGTCATTTAACACGCAAAACCCGCTTGAAAAAATAAAACGTCGCTGGATACCAACAGAGCCTGGTTCACAACACGTTATGAGCACCAATCAATCACCCAATCCAACCCCGTCATTGGAACACAACACAATCAATGAACACAAAACACAGCCATGACACATAAACAATACTGGATACACAAAAGGCCACGGTCACAACGTGCATTAAACACAAACACAACATTTAACAAAGCACAGTCATTGGAACCCCAAAACAGCCTGGACACAAAACACAGTCCCGAACAACAACAGCCATGAACACAAACACAGTCGTTGAAAAAAACAACAGAGTCACGAAACACAACAGTCATGAACACAAAAAAAGCAAATGGATACAAAAAAAGAGCCACTAAAACAAAAGAGCCATGGCACAAAAGGCCAATAATACACAACAAGTTATTGAACACACAACAAAAACCACTGAACACACAACACGGCCACTGGGGCACACAACACAGCCATGAACCACAAAACACAGCCACTGAAAACACAAGGGGCAGTCACTGAGCCAAGCACAGTCATAAAACAAAACCATCACTGGGGTAAAAAACACAGTTCCCCGAACACAAACACAGTCATGAACACACAACAGAGCCATGAACACACAACAAGTCACTGGATACCAACACAGTCATGAAAACACAACACCATGAACACACAACACCGTCATGAAAACCCCAACAGAGTCCCTGAGCAAAACAAAACCCCTAAAAAAAACAACAGTGTCCCCGAACACCAACAGAGCCACTGAACACACAACACAGTCATGGATACCCACAGACACTGAACACACAACTCAGTACTGAAAACAAAACGTACTGAACACACAAACAGAGTCACTGGCACAAAACAAAACCCCTAAACACACAAAAAAGTGCCTGACACACAAAAAGAGCCATGAACACACAAAAAGTCATAAAAAAAGGGCAGGCCCTGAAAAAAACAACACAGTCCTGGATACACAACGAGCCCCTGGAGCAAACGAGCCCCTGGGGGGAGAACAGAGGCCTGGTATCAACACAGCCCTGAAACACAACACAGTATTGAAAAACACAAAAAGTACTGCACTAACACAGTCACTGGATACACAAAAAAGCGCCACTGGATGCCAACAAGTTTTTGAGGAAACAACCAACACCGAAACAACCCAAAAACAGTCTTGGACACCAAAACAAAACAATGAACACACAACCAGCCACTGGGAAAAACATAAAGCAGTCATGGTACACAACAGAGCCACTGGATCACAACACAGCACTGAGCACACAAACACAATCACTGAACACGAAAACCAGTTTGGACACACACACAATTTACTGAGCTCAACCAGTTGGAACCAAACACAGTCTGTGGACACACAACAAGACACTGAACACACACAGCCACTGAAAAACACAAACAGCATTGAACACCAACACAGTCACTGAACACACAACAGACCACTGAACACACGACCGTCACGAACAACAACAGCCATGAACACAAACAGAGTCAATGAACACACACAGCCAATGAAAACAAAACAGAGCCCCCAGGAAAAAAAACAGAGCCACTAAAAAAACAGAGCCATGGACAACAGGCCATGAAATTCACAACACAGTATTGAACACCAAAAAAAGCCATGAACACAAAAACACGGCCATGGACCACAACACGCACTGAAACCAAAACCACCTGAAACACAAGAAGTCATGGCCACGCGAGTCATGACCCCCAAAATAATATGGAACCCAAAAAACAGTCTTGGACTCACAACCAGCAATGGGACACAAAACACAGTCCCGAACCCCAAACCAAATCATGAACACCAACACAGTCACTGGACACACAACACAGTCACTGGACACAACGTCCTGGACACACTACACAGTCATGAACGCACAACAAAGTCACTTGACACAAAACACAGTCATTGGACAACAAAAAGTCCCGGAAAAACAAAGA
Organism: Cherax quadricarinatus; assembly: GCF_026875155.1. Classification (NCBI taxonomy): domain Eukaryota; kingdom Metazoa; phylum Arthropoda; class Malacostraca; order Decapoda; family Parastacidae; genus Cherax; species Cherax quadricarinatus. The sequence continues at coordinate 38,331,774 of NC_069443.1, read as the reverse complement.
TCCCTGGAACACATCACAGTACTGGAAACAAAAACAGACAGTGGACACAAACACTGTCACTGGCACAATACACATGGACACACAAAATCAGCACTGGAAACCAACACAGTCATGGGGCACCAAACACAGTCACGGAAACGCGCACAGTCTTGGACCACAACAGAGCAAAGGACACACAACACGTCACTGGGCACACAAAAACCCGTCATTGGACACACTACACAGTCACTTGACACCAACACAGTAATAAACAACAACCAGTAACTGAACACAACACAGTAACTAAATATACAACACAGTAACTAAAACCACAACACAGCCCTTGGGCACACAAAACCCGTCACTGAACACAAAAACCAATCACTGGATAAACAACACAGCCCCCTGAAACACAAACACAGTCACTGAACAACAAGAGAGCCACTGAAACACAACAAGTCATGGTACCAAAAACAGTCATGAACGACAACAAGTCACTGAAAAAAAACACAGTCATGAACACAAACAAGCCCCGAAACAAAACCAGTCACTGAACAAAAACCCGTCACTGAACACACAACAGAGTCACTGAACACACAAAAAACCTAAACACACAAAGTGTCATGAACAACAACAGGCCAGGGAAAACACAACGAAGTCAGGATACACACAGAGCCCTGGATACTTAAATAGAACATGGATACACTAAGAGCCACTGAACACACAACACAGCCATGAACACACAAAAACAGTCAGAATACCGACGAGCCCCTGAACCACAAAACGCCTTGGATACACAACAGAGCACTGGATGCACAACGACCCCTGGGAAAAACAGAGGGATGGGTGCTCAAAAAGCCACTGAACACAACAATATTAAAACCCCAAAAACTAAAAAAATTTTATAAAAACAAGATGGATACCAACCAGTTACTGAGCCCCCAAACAAATGAAAAACCAAGTATTGGACAAAAACAATCTTTGAAAACAAAAAGTAAAACTTTTGATAAAAAGGGAAAAAAAAAAATCAAATTGGGAAAAAAAGTCTTAAAAAAAAATTTAAAAAAACCCATTAAAAAAAAATAAACCCCAAAAAAGACCAAAAAAACATCAACAAAACATGAAAAAAAAAGGAAAAACTTTAAAAACCCCAAAAGCTGAAACCCAAAAAAATTTTTAGAAAACAAAATCACTTTTAAAAAAAAACTAAAAAACCAAAAGCCCTAACAAAAACCAGTTGAAACCCAAAAGGTTTTTAAAAAAACCCCAAAAAACCTAAAAAACAAAAAATTTGAAAACCAAAAACAGTCCCCCAAAAAAAAAACAAAAAACACAAACAACCCAACCAAAAAGGGAACCCGGAAAAACAAGCCCCTGAAAAACCCCAAACAAGTCATGAAAAAAACAACCCCAAAACAAAAACCCGGGGCAAAAAACACAACAACAGACCAAAAACAACCAAAAAAAATTAACCCCCAAAAAACCCCCTTTAACCCAAAAACCCCAAACAAACCCAACCACTGAACAAAAAAAACCCGGAAAACACAAGCACTGGTCCAACAAGCCCTGGAAACACAAAAAGCCCTGGAAACACAAACAGCCCGAAAAAACCCCCCAAAAACACAAAAAAACAAAACCAAACCCTGGAAAAAAACCCCAAACAAACAACAAACAAAGGCCCCTTAAACCACAAGAAAAACACAAAACAATTTTAAAACACAACACGCCAAACAATAACCATCACAACCAAAAAACCCTTTTAAAAACAAACAGCCCCAAACCCAACACCAAAACCAAAAAGGGGGAAAACCAAAACCAAAAACAAAAAGCCCCAAACAAACAACCCCAAAAAAAACAACCCAGTCCAAAAAACAAAAAAAAAACCCTTTGGGGGACCCCAAAACCCTCATAAACACACAAAACAAACCCCACAAAAATTTTAAAACCCAAAAACCCCCAAACCCAAAAAACAAAAAACCCAAAACAAAAACAAAATAAAAAACACAGCACGGGGGAAAACAGCACGGAAAACCAACAAGCCTGGAAAAACACTCATGGGAAAAAACCCCACACTGGAAAAAACAAGTCATGACCCAAAAAACCTGGGCACACAAACGTCACGGACCACAAAAAGTCACTGGGAAAAAACCCCGTCCCTGGAACACAAAACAGTCACTGGACACACAACACCCGGGCCCCTACCAAAAAACCCCCAATACGGGCACAAAAACAAAAAACCCCGGCCAAAACAACAAAGGGAAAAAAACCCCCAAAACACCGGGGACAAAAACCAAAAAGGAAAAAACCCCCAAACCCCAACCCAAACCAAACCACCCAAAAAACCCAAAAAACCCCCCAAAAAAACAACCCAAAAGAATAAAAAAACAAACATTAAAACAAAAAAAAACCAAAACAATAAAAAAATATACAAAAGTAACTAAAAAAAAAAAACCCCGTTAACACAAACAATCATAAAAACAAAACAAGGGCCAAATTTCACAAAATTAAACACACAACAGTACTGAACAAAAAAACAGACACAAAAAAACACCCCCAAAAATTTGGGAACAAAAAAGTCCTGAACAAAAAAAATAAAACAAAACGATAACAAAAAAACCCAAACAAACCCTAAAAAAAACCCCCAAAAGGCCACTGAAACCAAAAAACAAGGTAAAACAAAAACACAAACCAAAAATTTAAACAAAAAAGCACTGGTCACAAAAAGATGAACACAAAAAACCCCCTGAAAACCAAAACAACATGATCCAAAAAGCCCCTGAAACAACAAATTTAAAAACCGGGGGAAAAAAAAACCACATCACAAAACACGGGTACCAAAAACCCCCCGAAACAAAAACACAAACCCCAAAAAAACACCCAAAAAGCCCTGGAACCAAACAACCCTAAAAAACACACAGAAAAAAACCCCCAAAAAAAAGGCCACGGGTAACAACCAGAGACCACAAAAAAAATAAAAAAAAACCCCAAAAAAACACAAAAACATTTATTGCCCCAAACCAACCAAACCCCAAAAACGAAAAACAACCCAGAAACAAACACAGCATGAAACAAAACACAAAGAACACAAAAAGCGGAAAAAAAAACACAACAAAACAAAAGCCCCTGGAAAACACAGCCCTTTAACAAACCCCAAAAAGAAACAAAACCAAAAAAACCAAAGAAAACCCCCAACAAAAAACAAAAAACCCAAAAAAAAACCCAAAGGGGGACAAAAACCCCCCCTTAAAAACACCCCAAAAAAAAAGGCCCGAAAAAACAAACAAAACAAAAACACCCCAAAAATCATTTAAACCGCAGCAAAACAAGAGAAAAAACCAAACCGGCAGGGGAAAAAACCCAACAAAAACCAAATCCAAAAAACCCCAACCCAACAAAGTACAAAAAAAAAACACTAAAACAAAACATGGAAAAAACCCCCACCAAAAAACCCCCTATGGGAAAAACAACACACATGGAAAAACCCCCAAAAAAACCCAAAGGAAAACCACCGGAAACCAAACCCCCTGGAAAACAACCAAAACAAAAGTATGGACCCAAAAAACGTCATGGGAACACAACCACAGGCCCAAAAACCCCAAAAAACAAACATCAAAACCCAAAACAAAAAACCGTCCCAAAAAACACCCAAAAAAAAACCAACACGGAAAACAAACACATGAAAACACAAAACAGCACGAAACCCCAACAAAGTCAAAAACAGGAAAAGAACCAACACAAATAAAAAAACAACAGTCACTGGGAACACAAAACGAACCCCAAAAACAACCCTAAAAAACAAACAAAACAAAACAAAAAAAACCAAACGGAAAAAACCCCCACCGTTAAAAAACCCCAAAAACAACACGCCCAAAAAAAGGGGAACACAAAAAACCAAAACCCCCCCGGGCACAAAAAAAACCTACCCCAAAAAAAACAAAAAACCCCGAAAAAAACCACAAAAACACCAACGACAGGAACACAAAAATTAAAAAACAAAGCAACCACAACAAGCAGAAAACAACAAAACTAAAAACAAAAAGTAAATAAAAACCAAAAAGGGCCCCCAAACAAAACCCTTTAAAAAACACAGTTTTAAAAAACCGTACAAAACAAACAAAAATATCAAAACAAAAGGCAAAAAAAACAAAAAAACGAAAAAAACCCCAAAACACCCAGAAACAAAAAGCACACACACAAAAAAACCCCCCAACACAAACAAAAAAATTTTACTGGACAAAAACCCCCCACACAAAACACAAAAAATAAAAAACGAAACAACAAAACCCGGGGGGGAAAAAAAAAAGGGAAAAACCGAAACCCCAAAACCCCAAAAAAAAAACCCAAAAACCCTGAACCAACAAGTAAGAAACCAAAAAAAACCAAGGGGGAAAAAACCATTCCTGAAAAAAAAACAACCCCTGAAAACCAAAACCCCTGGGACAAAAAAAAGCACTGGGAACCAAACCAAAACCCCGGGCAACACAACCCCCCCCCCCCAACAGTCAAAAAACAAAACCCCAAAACAACCCGCACTGGACAAAAAAGCCCTGAAAAAACAAAAACCAAAACCACTGAACACAAACAAAAAGGAAAAACAACCGAAAAACAAACCCCAAAACAAAAACCCCAAAAACCCCCAAAAAAAAACAACGGAAAAAACCAAGTACTAAAAAAAAAAACAAACAAAACACGCCTTTTAAAACAAAAGGAAAAAACACAAACAGGCCATGAACACAAAAACCTACGAAACAAACCAATAAACACCCACCCTAAAAAAAACCAAAAAACAAAAGACAAAAATAAAACCATCAAGGTCCAAAAACCTTAAAAAAAAAATAAAACCCAAAACAGCATAACAACAAAAAATGAACACAAACATAAGAACCAAAAGCCCAAAAAACACAACCCTGGGCACACAACACAGTTTTCACAAAAACCCCCGAAAAAAACAAACTCCTAAAACAAAAAAGCACTGCCAAAAAACAAAAAATAAACACAAAACCAAGAAAAACCACAAAAAAAGGGAAACCAAACAGGGGACCACAAACCCCGAAAAAACCAGGAAAAAAACCCGTTGAAAAACAACACAGTTCACCAAAAAAACATTAAAAAAAGTATGAACAACAAAAACACGAAAAACAAAAAAAGCCCAAAGAACAACAACCAAACATAACAAAAAACCCCTCACTAAAACACAACAGGCCCCAAAAACCAAAAAACCCCCAAACCCCCTAACAAAAAACCCGTTCTGGAACACCAAAACCACGAAAAAAACACAGCACTGGGAAAAACCCAAAAAAAACCAAAAAAACAAAAACAAAGAAAAAAAACCAACCACGAACAACAAACCCCCAACCCCCCCAACAAAAAAAGAACAAACAAAAAACCCATAACACACAAAACAAACCCCAACAAAAACAAAACCCCGAAAACAAACAAGTCGGGCAAACAGGGCATGAAAAACCCCAAAAGCCCCCCAAAAAAAAAACAAAATAAAACCAACACAGCCTTGAAACAAAAAGGAACACCAAAAAAAGCCCCTGAACACACAAACAGTTAAAAAAAAGCACCAAAACCCCACCAGCACGAACACAAAAATTTTACACCAAACAATCCTGGAAAACAACCAGTTGGGACCAAAACGGGGCCCAAAAGGAAAAACAAAAGCCCAAACACAACACAACCCCGGGAAAAAACCAAACTTAAAAACACAAACCCCTGAACACAAAATCCTGGAAAAACCAAACACTGGGACCAAAAACCCCGGCCAAAAAAAGCCCCCCAAAATAAAAACAAAAACCCCAAAAACACCAAAAAAACTTTAACCAAAAAAAAACAAACCCACTAAACAACAAACAAACATGAACACCAAACAGGCCCCTGAAAACAAACAAGAAAAAACACAAAACACAAAAATTTAAAACAACCATCAGAACACAAAATTTAAAAAAGAAACCCCAAAACATCCTAAACCAAAACCCTTTTAACCCCAAAAACATCATGGAACCAAACACACCCCCAAAAAAAAAAAAGTCATGAACACAAAAAGCATGAACACAAACAATCCATAAAAAACCCAAAAACCACTGAAAAACAAAAAAACCAATGAAAACACAAAAGAAAAAAAAACACAAAAAAAGACTGAACAAAAACAAACCAAAAAAAAAAAAAGCCCCTGGGAACCCAAAAAGGGCCCCCCCCCAAAAAACCCTTTAAACCCCAAAAAGTTGACAACAAACAAGATACACAAAAAGCCTACAAAACACCCCCGGCAAAAAACAAACACGAAAAAAAACAAGCACTGACCCCCAACACAGTTGGGAAAAAACCCCCGGGCCAAAAAAACCCAAAAAAAACCTAAACAAACAAACCCAAAACCCAAAAAAACCCCACAAACCCCCCCCGAACACAAACAATAAACCACAACACATCAGGGAAAAAATTTAACACAGTATGGAAAACCCCGAACACTATCACAACCCGACAAAAAAAACAATTTTACCACAACAAACCCACAAAACACAGTAGAAACAAAACCCCAAGGACAACACACACAGCCCCAAAAACAAAACCAAAACAAACCCCAACCAAAAAACCAAAAAAACAACAGCATCACACAAAAGTCCCGAAAAAAACAAAAAAACCCCCAAAAAACAAAAAGGGTTTCCCCCCCCAAAATACAAACCCCAAAAAGGCCCCCGGATAAAAAAAAACACAAAAACCACCCTCAAAACCCCACACAAAAAAACCCCCCAAAAACAAACCCACGGAAAACAAAACAGAGCCCCCAAAAAAAAACAAAAAACCACTGGGGCCTCAAAACCCTTTTGGGAAAAAACAAACACTGGAACACAAACACAGTCACTGAACACACAACACAGTCCACACTACACACACACAGAGACACTAGACACACAAGAACACAGTCACTAGACACTCAAGACAGCCACAGAACAACGCAACTCGTCACTGGATACCACAACATAGCCATCTGGAACACAACATAGCCCTGTACAGAGCGACTGGACTCAACACAGCCACTGAACGGAACAACAACAACATACGCCTGGAACACACAACACACACTGAACACAACACAGTCACGTTGAAAGCGCACAACAACTAGTCCACAGAGCACACGCAACTCAGTCACAGAACCACACCAACACATCCTGGACACACAGCACAACACAGACACTGGACACAAAACACAGTCATTGAAACACACAACACAAGTCCTGGACATACAACACAGTCATGACACAAAAATCTCAGTCACTTATCCACACAACACAGTCAATAGACACAACCCAACACAGTCCACTGGACACACAACACAGTAACTGAACAGACAACATCAGTAACTAAACACTCAACACAGAAACTAAGTACACAAGACAGTAACTAAACACACAACACAGCCATTGAACACACAACACAGTCACGGAGCACACAACACAGTCACTGAACACACAACACAGTCACTTGATACACAACAGAGCCACTGGATACACAACAGAGCCACTGAATTCACAACAGACCCATTATACAGAGCCACTTGACAAAACAGAGCCACTGAACACAAAACAGTCATTGAACACACAAGACAGCCACTGTACACACGGCACAGTCATTTAACGCGCACCAACACAGTTCCAATGATTCACGACACAAAAGTTTGTTTTCTGTTTATCCCAACACAGTCACTGAACACACAACAGCCACTGAACACACAACACAGTCACTGGACACACAACACAGTCACTGAAGACATCCACACAGTCACTAAACACACAACATAGACACTGAACACACAACACAGCCACAGAACACACAACACAGTCACTGGATACTCAACAGAGCCACTGGATACACAACACAGCCAATGAGCACTCATCACAATCGCTGAACACACAACACAGTCATTGGACACACAACACAATCACTGGACACACAACACAGGCACTGAACACGCAACACGGTCACTGGACACACAACTCAGTCACTACACCCAAATACAGTCACTAATCATACACATCAGTCACTAAACACACAACACAGTCACTGAACACACAACACAGTCACTGACACACAATACAGATCAGCTGAACACACAACAAAGTCACTGCGAATCACACAACAGCAGTCACTACACACAACACAGTCACTAACTACTCATCTCATCACTCAACACATCAACACAGTCAATAACACTCATCTTCAGCACTAGAACACACATACTCACAGTCAGCTGGAACGCGACAACAGCCACTATCAACACAACACAGTCACGGAGCGAACCACACACATCACTGAACACACAACACAGTCACTGGAAACACAACAACAGAGGGCCACGAGTGGATACCCAACGAGAGCCACTGGATACACACACAGACACCACTAAACAAGAGACCACAGGACAGAAACAAGCCACTGAACACACAACACAGTCACTGACACACACACAAAAACAACACAGCCACTGAACACAAAACAACATTGAACACACACCACAAGACCACTGAACACACAGCACAGACATTGAACACACAACAACAGTCAATGAAACACACATCAAGTTGTTTTCTGCTTATCCCAACCAGTCACTGAACACACAACAGCCACTGAACATCTACAACACAGTCAATGGCAACAACACAACACAGTCACTGAACACATCCACACAGTCACTAAACACACAACATAGGCACTGAACACACAACACAGCCACTGAACACACAACACAGTCACTGGATACACAAGAGAGCCACTGGATACGCAACACAGCCAATGATCACACAACACAATCACTGAACACACAACACAGTCATTGGACACACAACACAATCACTGGACACACAACACAGGCACTGAACACACAACACAGCCACTGAACACACAACACAGTCACTGAACACACAACACAGTCACTGGACACACAACACAGTTTACTAAACACACAACACAGTCATCTGAACACACAACACTTGTCACTGACACACAACGACAGTCACTGAACAACACAACACAGTCACTAAACACACAACACAGTCACTAGACACACAGCACAGTCACTAGACACACAACACAGTCACTAGACTCACAAGACAGTCAATAGACACACAACACAGTCACTAGACACACAGCACAGTCACAGAAACTACACAACAGCCAACTGAACACACACACAGTCACTAGGCACACAAACGCATGCGTCGGCTGAACACACAACCACAGTCACTGGATACACAACAGAGCCACTGGATACACAACAGAGCCACTGGATACACAACAGAGCCACTGGATACTCAACAGAGCCACTGGACAAAACAGAGCCACTGAACACACAACACAGTCACACTTGAACACACAGCAGCAGCCACTGAACTAAAACAGTCATTGACACACCACGCAAGCCTCTGAACAACCAACACAGTCATTGAACACACAACTCAGTCACTGATCCACCACACACAGCCACTAACACACAACAGATCACTGAACACACAACAAAGTATCACTGAAACACAACACAGATCACTGATCAAACAACAGCACAAACACACAACACAGTCCCACTAGACACACAACACAGTTACAAGACACATCAACACCACAGAACACACAACACAGTCACTGGATACACAACAGCCACTTGACACACAACAAAGCCACTATACAGAGCCACTGGACACAACCAGCCACTGAACACCAACACAAGGCACTGAACACACAACACACTGAACACAACACAGTCCTACTGAATCACACAACTCATCACTGATACACACAACACAGTCACTGAACCACAACACCAAACAACTGGACAACACCTAACACACACTCACTGTACAGCACAACACAATCATAGAACCACACTAACTCAGCCCCTGGACACACCAACACAGCCACTGAGCCCATCCACAAGTACACTGAAACACACAACACAGTCAATGACACACAACACAGTCACTGAACACACAACACTGTCACTGGACACACAACACAGTCACTGGACACACAGCACAGTCACTGGACGACTCAACAGCAGTCACTGACACACAACACAGTCACTGGACACACAAGAACATCACTGGACACAGAACAACACAGTTTGTAGATGAATGGTGCAGAGAACCGACCTGTTGTTAAATTAGACACTTAGATCAATTCAATCAAGATACCCAAGATTTACCACGTGTCTACTTTTTATACACACCACACGTCACTGGAAACTCACAACAGTCACTGAACACACCACACTCACAGGACACACAACACAGTCACTGTACTCACACATCACTGAACACACAACCAGTCACCTGACACACAACACAGTCCCTGAACACACCAACACAGTCACTGTGGACACAACAAGCACAGTCACTGGACACACAACACGTCACTGGACACACAACCAAGTACTGGAATACAAACACAGTCACTGACACACAACACAAGTCACCGACACACACAGTCACAGGACAACACAAAAAACACCGTCACTAAGACATACAACGACAGTCACTGGACACACTCACAGCGCGGACACACAACGACAGTCACTGGACACACAACACAGTTCACTGACATAACAAAACAGCCACTGGACAACATCAACACATCACTCTAGACACACAACACAGTCCACTGGACACACAACACAGTAGACCACTGACAACACAACACAGTCACAGGACACACAACCCATTCGACTGAAACACACAGTCCTGGACAAACACATCTGCCACTGGACAGATATAGCAAACCCTGAATGGTCACAAGTATATAATGTTATATTATCTCTTCATATAATTTTATATTGATTATATTTTTGATATTAGCTAAATCGTAAATATATTGCTTCATATTATTATTTGACTTAGTTATATTATTAAGTAGGATGTAACATTTATATATTATTCAGTGGTCATTGTTTGAGAGAGTTAAGTAGCTGACAACATTGTCTAACTACTGTAATTATCGCTCCGCTCATTTCGTTGCCGGCTTCTCTGTAGTTGCTGGGCAGCAGCAGTTCACGGAGAGTCACGTGATCAGGATGGGGTGATCACACCTCATTAGGAGTGAGAGTCTGCATGGCCTGTGCTCCTTCTTGTCTGTTTGACGTGCCTTCCAACAAGACGTGCGTCTCCAGCTCTCCCTTGCTGGCCCTTGTTGGAAGATCATCTCTGTCGCTTTCTTGTTGTTGGTTCTGTGTAACTCTGTTTACAGAACGTAGGTTAGACTTAGTGATTTTCGACGTTGTACTGAGGTTGTGTGTCACATAGACACTCTGAGAAACTCAGGTCCTGAGCTGTAGCTTGTGACCTAACTTGTACTGGTATCTGTGTACTGTCACAGTTGGGGATTTTCTAATGCTGAACTTAGATTCAGTAGTATGGGAGGTTTGTTGACTTTTGTGGAGGATCTGCAGATGGTCCCTTAGTTGTAGTTAATTATGTCCTTGTTCCTGATTGTGTTTCTGTTGCTTGTTATATTGCTGTTCTGCTTATCAGTCGTTTTATTGTTCAAGCAAGCTGTTCTGATTGCCACGTGGGTCAAGTACTTGTATATATTTGTATTATGTTATTAAATGTTAACAATGTACCAGACGGTACTTAAAAGCCATAAAGATGTGATATGTGCCTTCAGCACAATACTTCTGTACACCAGAGAAGTGTAGCAACTTGTATCCTTTTATTATATTCAATTGATTACTTTAATTTACTATGATCTTATACACCTATACAACTTTATTGTTATTAATAAACTTATTAAAATGTTAATTTCTCTAGTTAGTAGCCTACCAGTTGTAATCCTGAAGCACTATTGAATCTTACTAAATTCTAATGGATAATTGGACAAGGATACTGACTACTTGCTACAAAAACCCAGTAACAGGCTGGATGCTAGAAGGGCAATCCTTTCTAGTATTACCTGGAGATCTCTATGCTCATTAGAAATCGCGTTTTTTGTAACAACATACAACAAAGGGACTGGATACACAACACAGCCACTGGACACACAACAGAGCCACTAGATATACAACAGAGCCACTAGACATACAACACTGCCACTAGACGTACAACAGAGCGACTGGGCACAACACACCCAGACATACAACAGAGCGAGTGGATACACAATACAACCACTGGACACAACACAGCTACTGAACACACAATACAACCACTGGACACAACACAACCACTGGATACACAACACAGCCACTGGATACACAGCACAGCCACTGGATACAATACAGCCACTGAACACAACACAGCCACTGGGCACACAACACAGCCACAGGACACAAGACAGCCACTGGATAAACAACAAAGCCACTGGATACACAACAGAGCCACTGGATACACAACAGAGCCACTGGACACACAACACAGCCAATGGACACAGCAGAGCCACTAGACATACAACAGAGCGAGTGGATACACAATACAGCCACTGTACACACAACACATCCAATGGACACAACACAGCCACTGGATACACAACACAGCCACTGGACACACAACACAGCCGCTGGACACAATACAGCTACTGGATACACAATACAGCCACTGGATACACAAAGCCACTGGATACACAATACAGCCACTAGACACACAATACAGCTACTGGATACACAACACAGCCACTGAATACACAACACAGCCACTGGATACAGTACAGCCACTGAACGCAACACAGCCACTGGGCACACAACACAGTCACTGGATACACAACACAGCCACTGGATACATAACAGAGCCACTGGACATACAACACAGTCACTGGACATAACACAGCAACTGGGCACATAACACAGCCACTGGACAAGGAACAGAGCCACTGGACACAAAACACAGCCACTAGGCATACAACAGAGCCACTGGACACACATCCACTGAACACAAAACACAGCCATTGGACACAACACAGCCACTGGACATAACACAGCCACTATACATACAATAGAGCCACTGCACACAACACAACCACTGAATGCACAACACAGCCACTGGACACAACACAGCCACTAGACATACAACAGAGCCACTGGACGCAGCACAGCCAATAGACATACAACAGAGCCACTGGATACACAACACAGCCACTGGACACACAATATAGCCACTGGACACAACACAGCCACTGGACATACAACAGAGGCACTGGATACACAGCACAGCCACTGGACACACAATATTGCCACTGGACACACAACACAACCACTGGACACACAACACAACCACTGGACACACAACACAGCCACTTGTTACACAACACAGCAACTGGACACACAACACAGCCACTGGACATACAGCAGTCACTGGATACACAGCACAGCCACTGGACACACAACACAGCGACTGGGTACGCAACACAGCCACTTGACACACAACACAGCCACTGGACATACAACAGGGCCACTGGATACACAACACAGCCACTGGACACACAACACAGCCACTGGACACACAACACAGCCACTGGATGCGCAACAGAGCCACTGGACACACAACACAGACACTGGACACACAACACAGCCACTGGAAACACAACACAGCCACTGGACACACAACACAGCCATTGGACATACAAAAGGGCCACTGGACACACAACACAGTCACTGGATACACAACACAGTCACTGGACACAACACAGCCACTGGATACACAACACAGCCACTGGACATACAACAGAGCCACTGGATACACAACACAGCCACTGGACACAAAACACAGCCACTAGACACAACACAGCCACTGGACACAACACAGCCACAGCACACACAACACAGCCAGTGGATACGCAACAGAGCCACTGGACACACAACACAGCCACTGGATACACAATACAGCCACTGGACACACAACACAGCCACTGGACACACAACACAGCCACTGGACATACAACACGGCCACTGGACACACAACACAGCCACTGGACACACAACACAGCCACTGGACACACAACACAGCCACTGGATACGCAACAGAGCCACTGGACACACAACACAGCCACTGGATACACAATACAGCCACTGGAAACAAAACACAGCCACTGGACACACAACACAGCCACTGGACATACAACAGGTCCACTGGATACACAACACAGCCACTGGACACACAACACAGCCATTGGATACACAAAGCAGCTACTGGACACACAACACAGCCACTGGACACACAACACAGACACTGGATACGCAACAGAACCACTGGACACAACACAGCAACTGGATACACAATACAGCCACTGGACACACAACACAGCCACTGGACACACAACACAGCCACTGGACATACAACAGATCCACTGGATACACAACACAGCCACTGGACACACAACACAGCCACTGGACACACAACACAGCCACTGGACACACAACACAGCCACTGGACATACAACAGATCCAATGAATACACAACACAGCCACTGGACACACAACACAGCCACTGGACACACAAACACTGCCACTGGACCCCACACACAGCCACTAGACACACAACACAGCCACTGGACACACCACATGGTCACTGGATACACAACACAACCACTGGACATACAACAGGGCCTTTGGATACACAACACAGCCACTGGACACACAACACAGCCACTGGACATACAACAGGGCCTTTGGATACACAACACAGCCACTGGACACACAACACAGCCACTGGACATACAACACAGCCATTGGACATACAACAGGGCCACTGGATACACAATACAGCCACTGGGCACACAACACATCCCCTGGACACACAACACAGCCACTGGACACACAACACAGGCACTGGAGATACAACACAGCCACTGGACACACAACAGAGCAACGGGGACACACAACACAGCCACTGGGCATACAACATGGCCACTGGATACACAACACAGACTCTGGGTACACAACACAGCCACTGGACGCACAACACAGCCAATGGACATACAACAGGGCCACTGGATACACAACACAGCCACTGGACATACAACAGGGCCACTGAATACGCAACACAGCCATTGGACATACAACAGGGCCACTGGATATACAACACAGCCACTGGATACACAACACAGTCACTGGACACACAACACAGTCACTGGATACACAACACAGCCACTGGACATACAACAGGGCCACTGGATACACAAGACAGCCACTGGACACACAACACAGTCACTGGACACACAACACAGTCACTGGATACACAACACAGCTACTGGACATACAACAGGGCCACTGGATACACAACACAGCCACTGGACATACAACAGGGCCACTGGACACAACACAGCCACTTGACACAACACAGCCACTGGACGTGCAATAGGGCAACTGGATACACAACACAGCTACTGGACATACAACAGGGCAACTGGATACACAACACAGCCAATGGACGTACAACAGGGCCACTGGATAC
Organism: Cherax quadricarinatus; assembly: GCF_026875155.1. Lineage (NCBI taxonomy): Eukaryota > Metazoa > Arthropoda > Malacostraca > Decapoda > Parastacidae > Cherax > Cherax quadricarinatus. The sequence continues at coordinate 38,316,367 of NC_069443.1, read as the reverse complement.
ACAACACAGCCACTGAACCTGCAACAGGGCCACTGGACACATAACACAGCCACTGGATACACAACACAGCCACTGGACATACAACAGGGCCACTGGACACACAACACCGCCACTGGACACAACACAGCCACTGGACATACAACAGGGCCACTGGATACACATCACAGCCACTGGACACACAACACAGCCACTGGACACAACACAGCCACTGGACATGCAAGAGGGCCACTGGATACACAACACAGCCACTGGGCACATACTTCTGAAAAAAAAAATTCTGCTTACCTTTAGAAATATATATCTGCTGTCTTCGTATAAATTATGATTGATATTTTTGTAGATGAATGCTTCAGAGAACCGACATGTTGATAAATTAGACACATGTGCAACTCTTGGGTATCTTTATTGAGGAAACGTTTCGCCACACAGTGGCTTCATCAGTCCATACGTAGGAGAAACTTGAAGAACAGGAGGAGAATGAGGTAATCAGTCCCTCAACCTTGAGTCGATGTGTTCAGTCCATCAATCTTGAATAGAATACGGCATATCAGCGGAGAAGCAGCTTATAAACCGTATGGCAGGAGAGGTGCAACAGTCATAGGTGGTGTCACATTTGTTCAATGTGGAAGTAGGTCGTGCCCAAGAATTAGGCAAGCGAAGAATTCCTAAGTATTAAGATTCCAAGAAGTTGCAGTGTCTGACAGGTTTGTAGATGAATGGTTCAGAGAACCGACACAGTCACTGGACTCACAACACAGTCACTGAACACACAACACAGTCACTGGACACACAACACAGTCACTGGACACACAGCACAGTCACTGGACACACAACACAGTCACTGAACACACAACACAGTCACTGGACACACAACACAGTCACTGGACACACAACACAGTCACTGGACACACAACACAGTCACTGAACACACAACACAGTCACTGGACTCACAACACAGTCACTGAACACACAGCACAGTCACTGGACACACAACACAGTCACTGGACACACAACACAGTCACTGGAACTCACAACCCCAGTCACTGAACACACAACACAGTCACTGGACACACAACACAGTCACTGGACACACAGCACAGTCACTGGACACACAAACACAGTCACTGGAAAACACAACACAGTCACTGGACACACAACACAGTCACTGGACACACAACACAGTCACTGGACACACAACACAGTCACTAGACATACAACACAGTCACTGGACACACAACACAGCCACTGGACACACAACACAGTCACTGGACACGCAACAGTCACTGGACATACAACACAGCCACTGGACACACAACACAGCCACCGGACACACAACACGGTCACTGGAAACACAACACAGTCACTAGGCATACAACACAGTCACTGGACACACAGCACAGTCACTGGACACACAACACAGTCACTGGACACACAACACAGTCACTGGACACGCAACACAGTCACTGGACACACAACACAGTCACTGGACACACAACACAGTCACTGAACACACAACACAGTCACTAGACATACAACACAGTCTCTGGACACACAACAGAGTCACTGGACATACAACACAGTCACTAGACATACAACACAGTCACTAGACGTAAAACACAGTCACTGGACATACAACACAGCCACTGGACACACAACACAGTCACTGGACACAGCAACACAGTCACTGGACACACAACACAGCCACTGGACACACAACACAGTCACTGGACACACAACACAGTCACTGGACACACAACACAGTCACTGGACATACAACACAGTCACTGGACACACAACACAGTCACTGGACACGCAACAGTCACTGGACATACAACACAGTCACTAGACATACAACACAGTCACTAGACATACAACACAGTCACTGGACACACAACACAGTCACTGGACATACAACACAGCCACTGGACATATATTGCAACCCCTGAATGGGTCACAATGTATATAATGTATATTATCTGTTCATATAATTTTATATTGATTATATTTTTGATATTAGCTAAATCGTAAATATATTGCTTCATATTCTTATTTGACTTAGTTATATTATTAAGTAGGATGTAACATTCATATATTATTCAGTGGTCATTGTTTGAGAGAGTTAAGTAGCTGACAACATTGTCTAACTACTGTAATTATCGCTCCGCTCATTTCGTTGCCGGCTTCTCTGTAGTTGCTGGGCAGCAGCAGTCCACGGAGAGTCACGTGATCAGGATGGGGTGATCACATCTCATTAGGAGTGAGAGTCTGCATGGCCTGTGCTCCTTCTTGTCTGTTTGACGTGGCTTCCAACAAGACGTGCCTCTCCAGCTCTCCCTTGCTGGCCCTTGTTGGAAGATCATCTCTGTCGCTTTCTTGTTGTTGGTTCTGTGTAACTCTGTTTACAGAACGTAGGCTAGACTTAGTGATTTTCGACGTTGTACTGAGGTTGTGTGTCACATAGACACTCTGAGAAACTCAGGTCCTGAGCTGTAGCTTGTGACCTAACTTGTACTGGTATCTGTGTACTGTCACAGTTGGGGATTTTCTAATGCTGAACTTAGATTCAGTAGTATGGGAGGTTTGTGACTTTTGTGGAGGATCTGCAGATGGTCCCTTAGTGTAGTTACATTATGTCCTTGTTCCTGATTGTGTTTCTGTTGCTTGTTATATTGCTGTTCGGCTTATCAGTCGTTTTATTGTTCAAGCAAGCTGTTCTGATTGCCACGTGGGTCAAGTACTTGTATATATTTGTATTATGTTATTTAATGGTAACAGTGCACCAGACGGTACTTAAAAGCCATAAAGATGTGATATGTGCCTTCAGCACAATACTACTGTACACCAGAGAAGTGTAGCAACTTCTATCCTATATTATATTCAATTGATTACTTTAATTTACTTTGATCTTATACACCTATACAACTTTATTGTTATTAATAAACTTATTAAAATGTTAATTTCTCTAGTTAGTAGCCTACCAGTTGTAATCCTGAAGCACTATTGAATCTTACTAAATTCTAAAGGATAATTAGACAAGGATACTGACTACTTGCTACAAAAACCCAGTAACAGGCTGGATGCTAGAAGGGCAATCCTTTCTAGTATTACCTGGAGATCTCAATGCTTATTAGAAATCGCGTTTTTTGTAACAACATACAACAGAGCGACTGGATACACAACACAGCCACTGGACACACAACAGAGCCACTAGATATGCAACGGAGCCACTAGATATACAACAGAGCCACTAGATATACAACAGAGCCACTAGACATACAACAGAGCCATTAGATAAACAACAGAGCCACTAGACATACAACAGAGCCACTAGACATACAGAGGGACAGGATACACAACACAGCCACTGGACATAAAACAGACCGACTGGATACACAACACAGCCACTGGACACACAGAGCCACTAGACATACAACAGAGCCACTAGACATACAACAGAGCCACTAGACATACAACACAGCCACTAGACGTACAACAGAGCGAGTGGATACACAATACAGCCACTGGACACAACACAGCCACTGAACACACAATATAACCACTGGACACAACACAGCCACTGAACACACAACACAGCCACTGGACACAACACAGCCACTGGATACACAACACAGCCACTGGACACACAACAAAGCCGCTGAACACAACACAGCCACTGGGCACACAACACAGCCACAGGACACAACACAGCCACTGGACACAACACAGCCACTGGATAAACAACAAAGCCACTGGATATACAACACAGCCACTGGATACACATCAGAGCCACTGGACACACAACACAGCCAATGGAACGCAGAGCCACTAGACATACAACAGGCGAGGTATAACAATACAGCCACGAAACCAAAAACAGTCAAAGGACACACACCCACTG